>JARVZY010006374.1:0-26585 GCA_030686995.1 Artemisia argyi
GGTGTAGGAGCACATATTGTGGTGATAGTATTTACAAAATGGATTGGTCCTAGGGCGTTAACAAGGTCCCTTACGTCTTTTGCCTTTGGTGACAGATGTTTAAAGAGTTTACTAGGACTCATGATGGTAACAGATTTGACCTCTTCAGCTTGAATCGGTTTATTAACAGCGTGCTCTTTAATAGCAGTTAACAGATTACAAATCTTGTTATTCATATCGGCTTGCTGTTGTCTAAATCTAGTCTCGAGCGTAGAGAGCTGTAATTCTTGAGATAGAATGAACTTTCGTAAGACATCTTCATAGCTTTGCCTAGGAGTGCTCTGTGATGGCAAATGCTCGGACCATTCGAGTGGAGAGGAATCATTGAAGGATACGCTCCGAGTTTGGTATCCTCTGAAATTAGGTTTATCCTTCCATGCCTCATAGGCCTCGTCAAAGTTTCGAGGACCTCGACCAACGTGTGACGATGTGAATTCCTTATAAGCATGTTTTGGAAGCTCCATGCAGTTATGAGTTTCATGAGGGCCATTACACAATTTACATGAAGAAGCGATTTTGCTCACCTGGCTTGAAGGCTTAGAAGCTTCGTAAGATTTCATGAGAAACTTGACTAGATCCTCAAGTTCCATGATCCTACGGTCGGGAGTGCTAGAGTTGTTCGAAGGCAAAGATATTGCCTTGACCGTTTTGTTCAAATCACTGGGATCATTCCAACTTTCGTTGTCATAGAGAGCAAGATCTTCAGTGAGTTCCCATGATTCTTCCGCACTTAGATCACGTAGCTTGCCACCAGCCGATTGGTCAATGGTTCGCCTTGTGGAGAGATCGATATGGTCATAGAAGATTTGGACTTGGAGCCAAAGATCTATGCCATGATGAGGGACTTTTTGGAGTAAGTCCTTGAAACGAGTCCATGCTTCATATAGAGTTTCACCTTGACGTTGTTGGAACATCAAGATATCATTTCTAAGCTTGGTAGTTCTCCTCGGTGGGAAAAATTGAGCAAGGAAACGAGTGGTGAGATCATCCCATGAGGTGGTGGATCCCGCGGGTAAACATTCAAGCCATTGACTAGCTTGATCACGTAGAGAGAATTAGAATAGGCGTAATCGGGTCAACTCTCTAGTTGTAACATCAAGGTCTATAGAATCTACGATTTTAAGGAAGTCCTTGAGATGTTGATTAGGATCTTCGGAACGAAGTCCATGGAATACACATCCGCTTTGCACCAACCGGATGGTGTCGGATCACACGGGAGACACATTGGCTCCTTGGGTGAGCTCAATAGTGTTTCGATAGCCTTGGTGGCTAGGTCGGGAATAATCTCCTAATGTTCGGGGCCTAAGAGATTGGTTTGCTAGTGGTGGGTTTTGTGGGTGGTCTTGTTGTGGCGGGTTGATGGGTTCAAAGATGTTACCACCTTCCATGATGTCGGATGGTAAGAGTTACGAACAAAGACACGAAGAAATAAGATAGACTAAAGAAAACCAAAAAATAAAAACAAAATCTTACTAGAAAGGAATCTCGCAAGTAGATCTAATGAAAAGAAATTCTAACCTAGACAATAACTATTCACCGGGCTGCGGCGCCAAAAACTTGATGCGTGGGAATTGCACCAGGCTTTACCTCTCGAGGAATCTCGAGAAGCTTACAACCCCCACCAGGCAGTGTATCTGATCGTTGTAGTATAGTATAGTGACAAGTACCGGGGGATTGATCGTTCAACTCAGGAATAGTGTCGCTAGGATTAGGAAGCCTAAAAACTAGGTCTAGAGATGAGGGATGATTCTTTTTGTATTTTTATATTTTTATAAAAGCAATTAAAATCTCGGGTTTTGGAAGAGTGGGCGGAATTAGTTTCTAGTCAACTAACCCAATAACTAAAGATTCAATCAAAATAAAATAACAAAAATGAAAATAAATCTAATTACTAATGTGGTGTGAACAATAAATGGGAAAATTGCGTTTACTTAGATTTCATTACTCCCTATATATCTTTTACAGGTTGATAGTTTGTTACAGTTGCGTGGATGACGGGTTCTATTCCTTAATACCAATCGTGGGGTGGCGTACGTACTTCCCCAACTCTATAAGCTCCTACTTCACTCCTATGTCGAGCCTGCAAGAAGCTCCTAACATGGGATCATTAGAATTCGCTCATGCATTAAATACAACCATAAAAACCTAGTACGCATTGGTTCATGTTTCTTAAGACGTTCAAGCAAGTTACACTATAGAAGTCTGCCAGTTTTCTTAAGGCTAACATCGAAATCATTCATCCGTAACAACTATAAACAAGCAATCAACCCATAATCAACATCTAGGTTTCACTACATCTAAGCAAACACACAAGAGATCTAGCCTAGCGTGTTAAAATCAAGACAAGCGTAAGATATATTCAAACAACACATAGACATATTGAATGAATTGAAAGGATACTTATCTTAATTGAACATGAAAGGTTTCAAGGGGTGAAAACCCTTGAAAATACTGATAAAATCGTGCTAGGGTTTCTCCAAGTCGTCCCTAAAATTGTCCTCTTTTAATGAATGAAAATTACAAAACTATATATTGATTTTCCAATGTGACGGCGTCAAGAAGAGAATTCTGACGCCGTCAACCCGCCGTCCATAATAATATCGGATTGCCTAGATCCAGATCTGACGCCGTCAAGAGCAAATTTCCTCTGGGCCGTCACGTGTAAATGGACCATGACGGCCTATGGTGACGCCGTCATGCCCTAGTGTAAAAACATTCTGGACCGTCATGGGCTCTATCCTCTTCACCTCTTATTTTCCTCTTGACGCCGTCATTAAGAACTTGGTGACGCCGTCAGGTACTGTTCCCAGCAAGGAAAATTAAGACTTTGCCGTTTTCTTCACTTTTATGCTCCAAAAACGTCCAAAATGCTTCCTTTTCCAGAATTCACTCCAAAAGTACCTAAAATCACAAAAGGAACGATTTAGGGCAATATTTGATCAAATAAATTCAATTCTGGGCTTAAATGACCCCCTAAAAACGGATCATTTTTCGCCTCATCATTCAAAACAAATTCGAAGGTACAAAGTTTTCATATTATGATTCCCTATTTATAAGCAAAAACAATTGACCTATGATAATACTTTCCTAATACTAAGTTACGAAAAATACCAAACGGCACTTAGGAGTTCAAATCATTTTCCTAACATATGTCATTAAAAAGAATCACGTGGAAGGTCTTGTAACCTAGAAGTACCATGTCGTGTGACGCGCTTATTAAGTTCTAAATTTTAACATCCATTAAATTTCAAAATACCCTCTTAATAATTCAAAAGAGCCCTTAGAAACATTAAGCTTTATATTTTACACCCCATTAAGTTCAGTAAAAAAAATCTCTACATTTTTACTCTTTTATGCCTATTGTATTAGTGTTGACATTTTTTTTGAAATAAATTTACTATTGTTAAAGTAAACTGTTTACTCAAAATGAATGTTTTTGAACCCACTGCAATGCACAAGCAAAATATCTTGTTGAATGTATATCCGGACTAAACTCACATAAGTGAGATATCACTATACGTTAACGTTTCTATGGATCTTTGTTATATTAGGATATCACGTGAAACTCACGTCCCCTCATAAGCATAATTTAGAAATGAGCTATGATTGAGAGACCTAAAAATATACCTAAAGGTATGCCTAAACGTATGTGGCATCATCCTGATGGTTGTAGCTAAGGGACTCACTTTTTTACAAACCATCAAGATCATGTCACATATGTTTAGGCTAAAATTTACAAAGGTTTATACATTAATGTATCAATAAATTTTAGACCTTTTGATTTTTTAAACCTACATTCACTATGGTATAAACCTTTACAAGTTCATAAAATGTCTCTTTTAACAAATGCATTAAATGTATTGAATTTATAAAGAGGTTCAAGAATTAGGACCTCTTCATTCCACATAGATATGAAATGAGTGTCCACTATGATTGAAATAAACATAAACCTTTTCATCTTTCTTAGACCTTTTCATAAACCCACCATAGTGGATGCCCTTAGGTCTCTTAATCATTTTCATTTAGAAATAGTGGAGGTTTTTTTTTTTTTTTTTTTTTTCATACATTGATTACATATATGTCAACTCCTTACCGGTTACTCCGTAACATATTCATGTTTAACCATACACGACTCATCTCTTAATTATTTTGTTAAGCCTAACAGATGATCTCATCTCCACTCATCATGGTGGTAATTTTTTCTCATTAAATGGCAATTGAGCTATTTTTGCAGTGAAGCTAATTTCTAATACCGCAGATCAGCAAAGACAAAGCTCGAATTACCACTTCTTTACTATTTCTTTAGTCTCAGCTTATTAAATGAAGACATAGTACTTGCACATGTGAGACCATCAATAATTTTTAGATTCATAAAGTTTTGAGCAAACAAGCACATGTGAGACCATCGATAATTTTTAGATTCATAAAGTTTTGATCAAACAATTGTGAAAGAGGGAAATGAAAAATTGTAACTGAAATGTTATTGATCAGTTCTGAAATGATGAAGAGTTACCCCCCCCCCCCCCACCCAAAAAAATAGCTTATATTTGTAAACTGTTTTTATCTATTTTTCTAGCAGAAAGTGTTGTTTTTGAAATTTTATTCCGTCTTGAGCTAAAGTGATTTGTTAAAATCAGAAAAACATGCTTAAGACCGAAATATTTCTCTTTTCGTTCATAAGGATAGTAACACTAACACGTACAATTTCCTTTTCATTTTAAGTACGAGTTACTGACTATGCTTTAACGGTAAGTCATTATCATGAGCAACAAATATTTGAAATTTTTTTAATAAAAAAACTTTTTTGAAAAATCTTGTATGAATTTTGCTCATGATATAAGAAGACGTCTCTTCTTATCCTTAAAGATTGTCATACTGAAGCGTACGGACAGGATTCTTTCTTCAATAACGGGTGTTGATCTGCTTTTTAACCAACATCTATATGTGTTAAAATAAATTAACACAAAATGAAAAACCATGTGTACTCGTGAAAGCTGGTACTCTTCGACTTCTTTGACCTCTTTGTCATCTTTATCATCCTTATAACGCATGCTTACGATTCCGAGATGTTTTCTTAAATATTCAAATCTTTCTTCAGGCAAAGGTTTTGTGAAAGAAGTCAGCAACTTGGTAATCAGTCTTTATGAAGACAACTCCACAGTCCGCCGTTCTACATGTTGTTTGATAAAGTGATATCTGACTGCAATATGCTTCGTCCGGGAGTGTTGTTCTGGGTTACAAGAGACGGCAATGCCAATGGCACTCTTTGAATCACAATATTTGGGTTTGATGCATGTGTGATAAGTGCCTTATCATTTTTAGTGCTATTACAATATACTAAACAACGCATAAAATTAGTATTTATAACCAAATATCAGACTTTAAAGGATATCATGAAATACTTATGACCATAAATTCTACAAACTGTACAAAATTAACACTTATGAGCCTATATCAACCTTTAAAAACATGCCAAAGTTTAAACAAACAAAAACATATGCCTAGAAATCCACTAACAACATAAAAACTAAAATAAGCACAACTTGTAGCACAACATGTAAAATCAACAATTATAGTTACACATTAGTCTTATGACAAAGGTTAAACAAAGAGTACAGAGTCAATACATTATTTATGACCATATATCAGACTTTAAAAAAATTACTCTTATGACAAAGTTTAAACAAACACAAACACATATCCCCAAATCCACGAATAAACCACAAATTAAAAAGAATCCGAAATCCCCATACATTAACCAGTTAGATGAATCCTTTAGATGAAGGTTGCATGTGTTCTGATAACATGCAAATATAAGAAACAAATACTCCACACAACTATAAGAAAACACACAAGCTTGTGTGTGCTTTGTGGTAGATGGTGAGGTAAGAGTGAGGATATTGATCTCGTCTGTGTGTGAGACGGTGATGTGTGGGAGTGAGTGTACGTTAGATATGAGCGTTATGTAAAAGCAAAAAAGTGAAAGAAAAATGGTGTTGTATTCATCCAAGGTTAACTCCACACATGAAACGATGTTGTTTGAAGGAAACTAAAGAGGAAAAAAAAACTCAAAACGACGCCATTTAAGAGCATTACTAAACGACGTTGTTTCGCACAATAAATGTATAATAGAGTAATACAAGCAATAAATAAAGAATATTGATACTGTGAATCATAGGTTTGAAAATACTCTCTATGGCTACTTTATTGGTAAAGTAATTGCCTTCCTGGTTGTGGAGTATTATGTACGAAATGCTTAGGCTAAGTATGGTAATACGAAGGTAATGACTGTAGCACCCTGTGAACGACACATCATAAAATCAATGAAATTTGAACTTTTATACGGAAATGACCCAACTTTAACGGACATTCTGTTACTCTTTTAACCATTCAAATGATAGTTTAGTACTTTTAATTGATGAAATCAATGAAATTTGAACTTTTAATTGAGATTCGGGTTGAAGATGAGTTAAATGACAGTTTGACAATTGATATTCCTTTACTTGATGGGTCGGGGTTTTTAAAAGAAACTTTTTGAGTGGAATATGAATGGAAGCCACCTCGGTGTAATTCATGCAAGATTTTTGGGCATACAATTAATCAATGTCCAAAAAACATAGTTGTTTTGTCCCCGTCTGTTGAAAGAGATGTGGGAAGTTTGAATGATGGTTTTCAAGTCATGGGTAATAGGCGTACTAATGGGAAGAATGGTAATGCGAAAGGTGGTTCAAAGGCTGGTCTAAGCGTGGGTTCCAAGCTCCAATATCGACCAAAGGCTAAACGACTATTTCTAAGACTCCTAACATGTCTAATGTGGGCAAGGATATTGGTAATGATAACATACCTAAATGTGGTATGAAATATGTTTCGTGTTCCAAGAATGTAGGTAATGCGTCAAGTAAATATGATTTACTATTGAATGAATTTGACATTGCCTTTGAGGAGAATAACTAACTGGTAAGGAAACTGGAATTAGCAATGTACAAGAAGACATGGACACCAGTGATGATAGCGAGGGTGAGGTGGAGATAGTTGATAGTCAAAATGGAAAGTTTCTGGCATCAGGAAGTAGAAGTGGATTTGGGACCAAGAGCTTGTATGAACAATGGAAGGAAACGTGGATGAGGATTATGATCCATATGATGATGATTTACGATGATCATGGTATCTTCGAAGATCAACAAGCTTTCTGTGACACTTGGGATATCAATATATCATGGTTCGCGGTCGAAAGAAGAAGTAGATTATTTTTTATGTTTTGAGGAGTCAATTTTGTAATCTACTCATAGTTGTATCTTCGTTATAGAAGTTATTTGCTTTGTTATGTTAGTCTCACCATCTATGTAATGGGCCTAGATGTGTGAGTCACCCACATCTGTTGTACTTTAGCATTTTTTTTGGAGTAATACATTTACCGAGGAAACCCTTTACCCTAAACAAGTGAATATTGATACTAAAAATATGTATATACTTGATGTTATCAATAGATATCAAAGATCAAGAATCAAAGATTATTCAATCAACCACCCCTTATTATTAGAGAAAACTGCAAAAAAAATGTCCCTAAACTTTGCCAAAATTGTGAAAGTTGTCCTCAAAGAAAAAAAGTGCAAATATTGTCCCTAACGTTTTTGGTTTTTGCTAGTTGTGTCTTTCCCGTGTTACTGTAGTTGAAAAAAATATTTTTGGATTAACACTTGTTAACTTTTGCACGTTAGTCAAAGTTAAAGGCCTATGAAATGTCTAATCTACCCTTGTCTTCTTCCCCACTTTTATTTTCTTTTGCACCATCACCCTTTACCACCACACAACCGGCACCATCACCACCACCCTCTACCACCATCACCACACAACCAACTTTTACCCCTCATATTCATCTTCTTCAGTGACCAAACCCACATTCCGGTGACTAAAATATTTAAATGCAATGGAAAATTTGTAGGGTTGAATCTGACACAAAATCCGTAATCGATACATATTAGAAAGGAACAAATCTTGTTTGGCAGTCAAAGAACTAGAGAGCAAACTTCTAATATTTGAATCTAAGTAAATTATTCAATGTAGTGTTGACATAAGTAAAACAGCCGTTTCAAGTTACTTGAAGTTCGAATCGTATTTAATGTGGTTCATTCATAAAGGTCACGTTTAATGAATATTTTATATGCACTAATGAATATTAAATGATGACCTTTAAAAATCGTTTGGATTAAGATCTAGCAAATACTTTGATCACAACTTTATAATGACAGTAACCGAATCTAGTGATTGTCTAATTTACGCAACGCACTTATTCTACATGCTCATCTATAAACATATAAGATTGAGTCCTAAAATTTAATGTGGAGGCGTCAAGATTGCATAAAGTACAAGTTATCTAATGCTCGAAATTAAATGCAGAAAATAAAGTTTCATTATGCGGAGGCTTCATGCGTAAGTACTTTGATTAATGTTCATGCTTAAGTGGTAAGTACATATGAGCTATATTTAGTGTTTCAAATGTAAATGATTGAAACCATACGAAGTGTTGCTAGCCTTTATTTTCATTTAATTATTTGCTCATTTCATTTGCCTTTAAATAAATGTGCAAACCCTTCAACCACCATCATTGAATACTATAAATAACACCAGTTGGTCTTTGTTAATGATGTGTGTGTGTGTGTGTGAAACTTTAATTTGTGTGTAGTTTGATGATTTTGTATGAATCACATGTTTGCTGTTAGTTTATTATTGTTTGTGTGTAAATTTAGTGCAGCACCAACTAACTAATTTCCTTTTGATCTCTACTTTTTGTTTCTAGGCATATGATGAGAATGAAATGGATCGCATGCTAGCAATTGATGGCATTGAACTCATTGTCATCAATAACCGTAACCTTGGTGTGTACCTCATCTGTTTTTATGGCTCAAGATCTATGAATTAACAAGCTTGCTAATTAGATAAATAGTTTTGAAATAGATATTGACATGATCATTTTTTTCAGTCAATAGTTTTTCCATTTTTTTCCTTATAGTGTGATAAAGTTCTTTTTGGTGTAGCTTTTCACCTATGGAATTGAATTTAGTTGGTTAATACAAAATTTCTCCGTCCAATGAAAGTGTATTATGCATATTAATGTTACGTGCAATGGTTCATGTAGAAATATTGACTTGATTAACGGAAGGGAGTATACGTGCAAAGGTAAGCAAATGGTTAACTTTCTTGCATGTGAAGTCAGTTGATAGTCCAGCTTTGAAGTTTATGGAAGACAAATGGATGTGTTGTTGCATGAGAAGGAACCCAGGGTTAGATCTGCTAACATATTTTAAAATTTTGGGTTGGTTAGTAGTTTATTAATGTTATTCTTGCAGGTATTGATAAGTGGTTAGTGACGCTGACGGGGTATATCAAGATGTTGATAACAAAACAAAATGGAAGATGGAGACGGAATGGATAATATCTCCATATTTATGAAAGAACTGTCAAAAAATTAGGCATGCAAGAAAATGAAAATCATATGTAAACAAGGTTTATAATTAGTGTGACAAAGCTTTGATGAATATTAATGGTGGCTTGAATCTTGCGTTTATTTTTTTTCCTTCCACTTAAGCAGTTTAAGAGGTTGCAATGTATCCACCCCATGACATTAGAAATAATACAAAATCAAAGTTGAATTGATGGAAAGTATAAGTAGACAAAATTAATATTTTGAGAATTTATTTTAATCTATGTTTTTTGATAGGGATTTGAGGGTCTCTGTACCAATGGTTACTATATGGTATTAATTGAAGTTCACAAATTATTTGTTTTAATTTTGATCTTACAAATATGTATAAAATTTGATGTTGTTATTCATGAAAAGATGAGTTTTGGTATGTTGGTAGGGACATGAAAGTGAGAATGTGTCGTAATTAGTGGGAAGGGGTAATCTTAGGCTCCACTTTTTGTGTCGAATTCATTTTAATGTGGAGTAATCAAGATACTCAAGATGGAGTCCCATTTCATATAGTACAAGATAGCTAATGCTCGAAATTCAATGAAGCCTCATAATAACTATACAATCATGAAAGGAGATGAAGTGCAAGGGTTGCCCGAATTGATCACATGCCTATATAAACTGACCAAAATCACATTTAGTATGTACAGATTCACACATCTTTTAGATCTTTGATTGTTGGTAGCGGTATGTAAATTCTCTTTTGCAACATTTTGGAGATGATTCACACATCTTTTAGATCTTTGTAATTAACTCGGCATTCTTTTTTTCTTAATGTAGTTATCATACGCAGGTACCATGAAACTCACACAAGATAATGCATGCTCAGATAAATGGAACCAGAGACTGGGATACCATCTATTTTCTTTGTTTCATACATATTTAGGTGATTGTTATAGATAAGCATATATATAGATATATGTATTATGTTAATGCATTTTCATATACAAGTAATTTATGTGCGTTTTCTATTGATGTAACTCACATGTGCGAATTAATTCAAGAAAATGTGCACGAGCATGTATGTAAAGTAACATTTAAATGGTTAAATGATACTTTTTAGCGTGATTAGTTTATGTAAGTAGTTGCTTTCGAATGCTCTTTGAGAAATATTAGAATGAATTTATTATTTGCAATTGAATTATTATTGAAAAGAAGAAGGTCCGCGCATCGCAAAGTGTTTTCTTTTTCTATATGTAGAATCATTAGAAAGAAACCAATATTTACGCCCATTAAATGAGTTTGCCATAATAGCAAAATACAACATATTAAAAATATCACATTGAGTAACGAATAGAAAGGAAAAAATACATAATTTTGGCTTAAAGCCATTTGTAAATTATAATATCAAATAAAATAGTTGAGTTTTAAACATAAGCAAAAGTTCAAACTTTTATCGAAAAACAAAACCGGTGCATTTAATGTGAAGTATATACAACATCGAGATAGAAGTGCAAGGCTTGCCGGAATTGATCACATGATATTTAGTAATTAGTAGAGAATTAAAAGTCGGTTATGGATTGAGATGAAGTTGAAAAGGTTACAAGAATAATTGATGATTTAACCTAATGCAATATATATAGATATATATATTATGTTTGGATAATTCCATATATACCCAAAAGAAACTTCTTAATTCCATATTTACCCAAATGATAAGTTTTCAATGCATGAATACAATGCTTTTAAATCATGTGTTTGGAAAATATGGATTTATGGTGTTTGTTTTGGGTATATATGGAATTGCCCCTATTATGTTAATGTATTTTCATATACAAGTAATTTATGTGTGTTTTCTATTGATGTACCTCACATGTGCGAATTGATTCAAGAAAATGTGCACGAGCATATATGTAAAGCAATATTTAAATGGTTAAATGATACTTTTTAGCGTGATTAGTATATGTAAGCATGCATCTTGAATAATGAATATAAAAGGAAAAGTACATAATTTTTGCTCGAACCCATTTGTAAATTAAAAAAATTAAGTTTAAGACATAATAGTAGAGTCCAAAAGGTTTTAGGAATTTGTTAATACAAATATCGCCTAAAAACGTTATTTATATTTTACGATCTTTGCTAAGTTTTGTTAATGACAAAGTATGAAGTTTAGCTAGAAGTAAATCATCACTTTAAGTATTTAAGTCTTGTTTAACTAAGGTTTACATTTCCTTTTAAACAAAACATTGTTTTAATTTATTAAATTAGAAAGTGTCTTGTCACATCTCATTTATTTCTTAAAATAGTAATGTCACATCACATTTAGGGTAAGCTTTGTTCATATACATTTATGGTAAGAAAGAGTGTTTGACTAACCTTATGCTTTCTTGCAAGTCTTGTGTTTGACTAGAAGTAATGTGATGTGACCTTGTTTGGTTTGGAAGATTTATTGCAAAAACCAACTGCAAGCCTGGTGGTACCCTGGGGATACACGGGCGGAACCCTTTTGAGGGGTCCGCCTGATCCGCCAGACCTGCAGAATGGTTTGCTATAAATACCAAACCATTTGTTAGTTTTGAGTCACCCCTTTAAGACATATTTTCACATACTCTCTCAACTAACTCAGTAACATTTTGATTTGTGTGATTCTCTTATGTAGCAAGGGTCTTCACAAGATCATTCAAGAAGTTACAAGCTTCAACTCTAAAGTTGCAAGTCTTGGTAGCTTGGTCATGCATAAGCTTTGTTAGTTTATGTTTTATTTGTGTCATGTATGTAGAAGTGATTGGTTAGTATTTTAGGCCTCAAAATACGTAGTGTGTCGGGAGTTGTTGTACCCTTGTAAAAGAACTAACGGGAGTAGTTGTACCCTTGGTAAAGAACTCGACATCTAGCTTAGTGTCGGTAAAAGTGTAAGCGACGATGGGAGTGGTTGTACCCGTGTAAAAGAACTCGACATCTAGCTTAGTGTCGGTAAAAGTGTAAGCGACGTTGTAAAGGTTTTCTCTGCTGGTGAAAGGAGCTTGTTGATTAGTGCTTATAACTCTCGAGTTGGAAACTCGGGGCATGGATGTAGGGCAAGGAAAAAGAGTCCTTGTAGCCGAACCACGATAAACAATCGTGTTGTGGTTTGATCGTTTCTTTCTTTATCTTTGCTTATTACATGTTGTTCTTTAGTTAGAATAGCTAGTTACATATAAAGCTTTTCAAAGAACTAAACAAGTAAAGATGTGTTTATATCTTCAAACAAAAGTAAAGCTTTTCAAAGAACTAAACAAGCAAAGTTAGGATCATCACAAGCAAAGCTTTTCAAAGTATGAAACTAGTAAAGTTAGAATTGTTATTCACATGAAAAGCTTTTCAAAGAATCAAACACATAACGTTCTATTTATATCTTTAAGCAAACGTAAAAGTTTTTAAAGATATTCAAGTTAAAAAGAATCCAAAAAGCGGTAAACTATTCAACCCCCCTTCTAGTTTTCCACAATTGGCATCAGGAGCTACGTTACTCAAGATCTTTAAAATAGAATGTATTTTAAAACTTGGATCGATCCATGGATTTTGAAAATCTCAAAGAAGGGCAACCTATTCAAAACCCACCGCTATTTGAAAAAGAAAACTTACTTGAATGGAAAAGTAATTTTGAAAACTATGTGAAATCAATTGATCAAGATCTTCGGCATATTATTTCTTTTGGTGATTTCAAACCAAAGAAAACAAGTTTTTGAAAACCAAGATAACTATCTTAAACTTGATAAAAATACTAAAGCTAAAACAATGATTTATAAAGCTTTAGTACCAAATATGAAAGAATGTATTTTTGTCAAACGGCTAATGATATTTGGAAAAATATGTTAAACTTTCATCAAGAAATATGTCAAGTCAAAGATGATCAATTTGATCTCACATATGAATTAGAAGTCTTAGAAATATTAATAGATAGACATTTAGTTGTGATAAATACATGTACTACTAGTTTAAATGTTTTAAATGAAGGTGTAAGTGAAGATGATTACTCATGTCGAGCTCTTTGTGGTCTTGCTTACGATTCATGGAATAACACAAATGAAGATGAAGCCAACCATCCGGTTTGTGATTCTAAACTAGATAAAACATCAAGCAAGGTACATTTTATAACCAAACACTTTTGCTTTGACAAATTTATCCTAGAGTTTTCTAAACTAGAAAATGAGTCTAAACGTTTATGCAACATGGACCTGAAAACTATCTTTAACAATGAGTCTTCAAAATCTTTTAAGAATTTTTTTGAAAAGGAAATCTTGTTAGAAGATAAAATGTCTAGAATTGTGAGTAATGTTGAAATTGATCTAGAATGTTAATTATGTCTAGATTATAAACATGAGATTAAAAAGCAATATGAGAAAGGAAAAATATTAGTTAAAATTTGATGATAGCTCAAAATCTCTTGAAAGATTGTTGAGGTGTCAAAGGTTGTTTAAAGATAAAACCGGATTAGGATTTAACTCAAAAGCACCATTAACTAATAAAACAAAGCAAGTAAAACTTGTCAAACCTAGAAGAGAGATTTAGAGATAATTCAATCTCTAATAGAAATTCATGATAAAAGAATTAAGATTATCATGATCTATGCTTTTATATGATTGTCTAACCTTCTTGGATATATGAGTAATTGAGTTTCAAAGTGTGTCATCAAATCAAGATTTTACGCATTGTGTTTATCCTCTTGATAGCATCTCTATGCAATTTAAAAGGTACGCTTTACTTCAACTTGACTTTGATTGTCTCTTGTTTCTAGCATTATGTGTTGAAATATGTGTTATTAGTAGTACTCTAAAAGTGTTTACTTGCTATTAGTAATAACTAAGATTAGATTCTATGCAACAAGGAATTTCGTCATTAGTACTAGTAGGAGATATAAGGTGCTTTGGTTCTTTAACCGTCAAGAGATAAACACGAGAAACTCTTGAGCGAGTCTCACTCAACTCTTGCTTACAAGTAAGCTAACTAAGAATTTCCTAAGTGTTAAAATGTCTAACACTTTTGTGATGCTTGCAAAATAAATCTTTGTTAAACAACATTCTCAAACACCATACTTTGAGTCTTAAATTGTGTTTTCTTCGATTACTCCTTTATGATAATCTCACATAAAACACACAAGGTGAAATAAATCACATTAGCATACATTAGAATATGTGGAAGAAAATGAGTTTTCAACATCTAGGATTTACACATCAAATGTGACACTTAGTCTTATGATGTTGTACCTCTTGGACTTTTTCAAAAAAAAGTAGAGTTCATAGTGTCTTAAGTAAGAAAACCCAAAGAGTCGAGGAGTCGTTGAATATAACATTTAACGAGTAATCTCCTGCTTCTAAGATATCATCTTTGGTAGATGATGACTTAGTCGAAAGTCTAGTGATGGCAAGACAAGTATGTTGTGTAAAACATTAAGAATAAAAGTACAAAATAACATCTTCTCACCTTGAGTCAAACATTGAATCAAGCAAAATTGACATAAGTTATAAAACTTGATTTATAGGTCATAGTTGTGTCTTAACAAATTCAACAATAACAGTTTTTGAAATTTAGAGTAAAACAACTAGTGAAATAAAATAAGTGTTTCGAAGTAATCATGTGATTATAAGAGTCAATATTTGAAAGTCTTTTTGATAATAAAAGCAAGCTCCAAAAGCAAGGGATTTTAACTCAAAGACATTCCTAGTTACTCTCTTGTTTTCAATAGTTAAGTTATTGATGACTTATCAAGAATGAGATTAGTAAATCCGTAGGTAATGTAACACCCCGTGAACGACTCGACCAAAAATATGGAAATTTTTCGCAAAAACGTATGTCTAAAAACTGACACATCATCACTATTTCACAATCTGACAAAAATCCATAAACATCTAGACATTGGGACTATTTTTAAATGAAACTAGACTCAATTACCTTCGAAACGCCGGGTGGCACGACCCTTGAAAGTTTACGGATCAAAAGATATAATTTTTCGAAGATTGACAAAATATGTCTACTGTTCATACCGAAATTCGAAACCGAAATTTGGTGTTTGGTTCCAAATTTCACTTCTAAACCGAAATTACACTACCAAACCGAAATTTGAAGTTTTGCTTCCAAATTTCACTTTCAAACCGAAATTCTAAACCGAAATTTGAGTTTTGGTTACAAATTTCACATCCAAACCGAAATTGTACACTTTTGACCCGTTTTCCGGAAAATAACTTCTATTGCCCGGAAAGACACTAAAACTTCCAAAATTTACTAATACATCATTTGGCTCATAAAAACGTAAAGCTTGGACATATACAACAGTCATAGACTTGACTCTTATATCGTAGGAAAAGTTTACTTTGACCCATTTCACCAAATGGGTGGAATTCACTAAATAGGCTTACAAACTCTTAACCAAAAGTGCAACTTATCATTATATAGATCAAGTAACGTGTACAAATACTACTTGACCCATGATTTCACAATAGTAGGTAAAAACGGGCTTTTGCCAAACGCCTCTTAAAGTTGACTTACACCTTTAACCATATTCAAGCTTGAGTACCCAATATTTGCACAAACTCATACCATGACCAAAACATAACAAAGACTACAAAAGACCATGACGATGAAAACAGAATTATACCAAGGCAATAGAAGACTCTCGGGGCTTCCAACTTCAAATGCTTGGTCAAAAAGATGAGCTTCTACTTACTGCTTTCAACTAAACTACTTCTTCTACCAAGCAAGGCCTAGACTATATCTTTACCTTTGCTCGATCCTTCAGCACCTATCAAGAAAACATCACAACTAAACATGTAAGCGAAACGCTTAGTAAGTACGTGGCATAACAAGCTAACAATGCATAATATAAATTATGCTATAACCATAACTAGTCTAACCACTAGTTAAGCTAGCGATATAGGGGCACTTACCTCATGCCAACATAGTCGGCCTAAACACGATCAACCTTACGAGGTTGAACCTCATTCCATAGTTAGCCCAACGATTAACTAAGTTATGCTTAGAAATGGATCCATAACTAGCTACGCACCCTATATCTTATCCATCACCATTATCATGTAACAAAACATGATAAAGCTAACAAACATAGACCATTATCATATATAAAATATGATAAAGCTAACAAACATGTTATGACATATACTTACCTTAATCTTTAATCACAATCTTTCTATCAAAAGCTTCCCACCTCTTTCTTGCTTCCTATATCACAATCATCTCTAATTAGAGACTAATTAACTAATCATAACATAATACTAACCTTTACCCATCATCCCCAATTCTCACCACATAAACCCTAGATTCATAATTTGGGTAAAAGCACTTACTTGGCATAAAGATTGAAATCAAGGATCCTTAAGAACTTGAAATCACTTCAAGAAGTTAATATAAGCTTCAATGATAAAAATGGTGTTCCCTCCTCTCCTCCCTCTATTATACGACACACACTCACACACTCTTATCTCTTCTTCAAAATTCTGGACTTTTCAATCTAAATAAAAGATATTATTTTAGCTTTAGACATATGGCAATCTTAGCCCCTCAAGTTTCATCTTTCACACAAGGCTACACAACTTTCATCACATAATACCTATATACTTGTAACTTACTACCTAGCAAAGTGCAACATAAAATACTTTCTAAAAAAATGAAATAATACTATCACTTATTTTATATTATAGTACCTTGTCGGGATACGGGTGTAACAATTCACCCCTCCTTAAAATAAGATTTCGTCCTCGAAATCTATTCTTGAAATAAATGAGGATACTCATTCCTCATCTTCTCTTCCGTCTCCCATCTAATACTTATGCCCTTACGATTTCTCCATTTCACCTTCACAAAAAGGATTTCTTAATTCCTGAGTTGTCTCACTTTTCTCCCTAGTATCGCTTCCGGTTCATCCTTTTGCGAAAGTAATTCCGGATCAATCTCGATATCATCCAAAGTGACTACACTAGTCTCATCCGCTAGACATTTCCTCAAGTAAGACACATGGAAGGTATTATGAATACCTCTCATTTCTTCGGGTAGTTCCAACACATACGCTACCTCGCCAACACGTTTCAAGATTTTAAATGGTCCTATAAATCGTGTACTTAGTTTTCCTTTGTTTTTGAACCTAAAAACGCCTTTCCATGGGGAAACTTTCAACATAACAAAATCCCTCACTTCAAACTCAATCGGTCTTCTTCGTTTATCGGCATAACTCTTCCACCTATCTTGTGCTGCTTTAAGCCTTTCCCGTATCATCTCAATCTTCTCGGTTGTTGCTAGTACGACATCCGTACTCGCCAATTCCCTCTTTCCAACTTCCTCCCAACATATAGGCGTTCTACATTTTCTACCATAAAGCATCTCATAGGGTGGCATCTCTATACTAGCATGATAACTATTGTTGTAGGCGAATTCAACTAGAGGTAAATGATCGTCCCAGTTACCTCCAAAGTCAATCATACAAGCCCGCAACATATCTTCTAAAGTTTGGATTGTCCTCTCGCTTTGTCAATCGGTTTGAGGATGAAAAGATGTGCTCATATGTAACTTTGTACCAAGTTCTTCTTGAAAACTCTGCCAAAAGTTTGAAGTGAAATGCCCGTCTCTATCAGAGACAATAGAAATGGGTACTCCATGACGTGCGACTATCTCGTTGACATAAATCTTAGCTAACTTGTCAACGGGCATATTCTCTCTGATCGGAATGAAGTGTGCACTCTTTGTTAAGCGATCTACTATGACCCAAATCGCATCGTTCTTCTTTTTTGTCCTTGGTAATTTCATATTGAAATCCATCGTGATCTTTTCCCACTTCCAAACCGGAATGTCTAAAGGTTGAACTTTTCCATACGGTTTTTGGTGCTCGGCTTTAACCTTTAAACAAGTTAGACATCTCTCAACATACTTTACACAATCCCTTTTCATACCCGGCCACCAATAATTCTTCTTCAAATCAAGGTACATCTTTGTAGCTCCCGGATGAATAGAATACTTCGACTTGTGTGCTTCTTCTAGGATCAATTCTTTGATATCGCTCCAAAAAGGAATATAAATCCTTCCATACCGTGTCTTAATCCCTCGACTATCTTCTTCAAGGTGCGGAATATGAGAGGTAATACGTTCACTTTCACTATTTTCTTCTTTCAATGCTTCCTCTTGAGCTAGCTTGATTTTATCAAAAAGATCAGAAGTAACAATCATCCGTAACGAGTGGATCCTTGTAACCTTCTCTCTTTCTTTACGACTCAAGGCATCTGCTACCACATTCGCCTTACCAGGATGGTAGCGAATTTCACAATCATAATCCTTTAACAAATCTAGCCACCTTCGTTGCCTCATATTCGGATCTTTCTTTTGTAGGAAATATTGTAGGCTTCTATGATCGGTGTAAATTGTGAACTTTACACCATATAGGTAATGCCTCCAAATTTTCAAGGCCAAGACTACAGCCGCGAACTCAAGATCATGAGTTTCATATTTCTCCTCATGTTTCTTTAATTGTCTTGAGGCATAAGCGATCACTTTACCTCGTTGCATAAGAACACACCCAAGACCGGAATATGATGCATCACTATAAACTACCAAATCTTCGGTTCCTTCGGGTAGTACAAGAACAGGTGTCTCACATAACTTATTTTTCAGGGTATTAAAAGCTTCGTCTTGTTTTTCGCCCCACACAAAAGGAGTATTCTTCCTGGTGAGTTGTGTTAATGATGATGCGATCTTTGAGAAATCTTGAATGAACCTACGGTAATACACTGCGAGTCCAAGAAAACTTCTGATCTCACCAACATTCTTTGGTGGTTGCCAATTCATCACGGCTTCAACTTTATACGGGTCAACCTTAATACCTTCCGAATTAATAACGTGACCAAGAAATTAGACTTCTTGTAACCAAAATTCGCACTTTGAAAATTTGGCATACAATCTTTCTCTTCTTAGTGTTTCAAGAATTTCCCGTAAATGCACTTCATGTTCCTCTTTGCTTTTAGAATAGATAAGAATATCATCAATGAATACTATAACGGACTTATCCAACATCGGTCTACATACACGGTTCATGAGATCCATGAAAACTGCTGGTGCATTTGTAAGACCAAAACGCATAACCGTGAACTCATAGTGTCCATAACGGGTCCTAAAAGCCGTCTTAGGAATGTCTTCTTCTCGAACCTTCAACTGATGATAACCCGAATGAAGATCAATTTTTGAAAACCATTTCGCGCCTTGGAGTTGATCAAAAAGATCGTCGATTCTAGGTAGCGGGTACACATTTTTCACCTTGACTTTGTTCAATTCACGGTAATCGATGCACATCCGCATGCTACCATCTTTCTTCTTTACAAACAAAATTGGGGCTCCCCACGGCGAACTACTAGGGCGGATAAAACCCTTGTCAAGTAACTCTTGAAGTTGACTCATTAACTCTTTCATTTCGGACGGAGCAAGACGATAAGGAGTTTTGGCAATGGGAGTAGCACCCGGAACAAGGTCAATACGGAACTCAACCTATCAATCGGGTGGAATACCCAGCAAATCTTCTGGGAATACATCACGGAATTCATTAACAATCGGAATGTCATCGATACTTTTCTTCTTGAAACGGGTAGCTATCACATGCGCCATAAAGGCATGACAACCACGTGATAAATATCTCCTAGCCTTCATTACGGTACATAATTTTAATTCACCCTTCCTATTGTCACCGTAAATCATCAATTCACGACCGCTAGGATTTACGACTCGGACAATCTTTTGTCTACATAGGATAGCCGCATTGTATTTATCTAGCCAATCCATGCCGACAATGATGTCAAATTCTCCGAGCATTATAGGAATTAGATCAATCCTAAAAACATTCTCATCGATTTCTATTTCTACATTATGATACACGTTAGACACCACAACAACCTTACTATCAGCAATTTCAACTTCTAATGGTGTCGAAAGTTTACCTAAGGGAGTGGACAATTCCTTGCTAAAACTATGGGATACAAAAGACACACTTGCACCTGAATCATATAAAACCCGAGCGGGTTTGGAATTAACAAGGATTATACCTGTGATAACATCGGAACCCGACCTTGCTTCTTCAGCACTCATCTGATAAACACGAGCTTTAGGCTTTGGAACTTCAACCTTTTCTCCTTTGATCAAATTAATCGGCTTCGCTTGCTTATTATTGGCCTTAGGACATTCTCTTATCTTATGTCCTTCTTCGTTGCACCCATAACATATCACTAGAGGCTTTGTACAATTCTTGCTAATATGGCTTGGATCTCAACATTTAAAACATCCCTACATCCCTGATTTACATTCTCCCATATGGTTCTCACCGCACCTATTACACCGAGGTGGTAATTTTCCTGTGTTGTCCCTCCTCGTGAAATCAAACTTGCCCCGCTTACCAATTGTTGTTGGTTGTTCTTGCTTCCTTTTTAATTCCTTTTTCTCCTTGCCCTTCATCCTATCCAAATCTGCTTCTTGCGTGCGCGCCCTACCTAAAAGATCTTCCATTGTAGTGCACTTGAAAGGTGATACTATAGTACGAATTTCATCCTTGAGCATCCTTTGAAATTTGTCAACCTTAAGCTTTTCGTTGTCACGATACTCCGGGCAATATTGCGCCATATCACAAAACTTTTCCCACAACTCATTGACTGATTCATTAGTTTGCATAAGGTTATGAAATGCTTCTCTTATTTTATCAATCTCTTCCGCGGGAGCATATTCTTTCATAAACACCTCCTTGAATTGTTCCCATGTACACGCTTCTCTCCAAGCACTACCTTTCTCATTAGCTTTACCTTCCCACCATATTTTAACCCGTTCACGAATATAGTTAGAAGCAAAGTTCACCTTATCCTCCTCCGCACAACGACTGGTACGGAAAGCCCCTTCTATATCGGAAAGCCACCTAGAACTCTTTAACGGTTCAATAGATCCCGTAAATATCGGTGGAGTATAAGCGGTGAAGTCACGATAAGTAGATTTTTCCTTCCCTACTCCGGGTCTAGCATTCGAGTCACTCATTAACTCTCCACTCTGCTTAAGCTTTCCGATCTCCTCTTGAAATATCTTTTGCAAGTTTTCAGTTGTTTTGTTAATATAGTAGGCCATTGATTTCTTAATAGCCTTGCCTATCCTTTTTGCCATCATTGTATTCAAAGTTTTCATTTCCTCTTTTGTGAAGCCTCTAAAGTTAAGGCCTTCGGAGCTAGAAGATGAAGAAGAATTTTCATGACCTTTCTCGTTGCGACCCGCTTCGCTTGCCGAAGATTCGACATGTTTGGAAGCCGTAGCTTTCGTGGCTTCTTTCGGGTGAGGGGTATCCATTCCTTCTTTTAACTGAAAATTTACAAGTCACACTATCAAGTACAATCATATACATAGTCGATGCATGAATGACATTCTATATATACCTACACTAACTCACTAAAATTTGTCACCCATGTATAGTCTTAATGATTTCAACTTCACATATGTACTATATTTTTATCACTACGGTGGCCAAGCGTAGTCATAAAAATACTTAACATATGTGTCCTTAAAATCACCAAAACAATACACCAATAATAAACACTAGTAATAAACGCGTCTCTATCGGGTCTAAGTCTAGGAAATCCTAAAGTGAAATCCTAAATCTCTTAGACCAAGGCTCTGATACCAAGTTGTAACACCCCGTGAACGACTCGACCAAAAACAAGGAAATTTTTCGCAAAAACGTATGTCGAAAAACTGACACATCATCACTATTTCACAATCTGACAAAAATCCATAAACATCTAGACATTGAGACTATTTTTAAATGAAACTAGACTCAATTACCTTCGAAACGCCGGGTGGCACGACCCTTGAAAGTTTACGGATCAAAAGATATGAATTTTCGAAGATCGACAAAATCTGTCTACTGTTCATACCGAAATTCGAAACCGAAATTTGGTGTTTGGTTCCAAATTTCACTTCTAAACCGAAATTTCACTATCAAACCGAAATTTGAAGTTTTGCTTCCAAATTTCACTTTCAAACCGAAATTCTAAACCGAAATTTGAGTTTTAGTTACAAATTTCACATCCAAACTGAAATTGTACACTTTTGACCCGTTTTCCGGAAAATAACTTCTATTACCCGGAAAGACACTAAAACTTCCAGAATTTACTAATACATCATTTGGCTCATAAAAACGTAAAGCTTGGACATATACTACAGTCATAGACTTGACTCTTATATCGTAGGAAAAGTTTACTTTGACCCATTTCACCAAATGGGTGGAATTCACTAAATAGGCTTACAAACTCTTAATCAAAAGCGCAACTTATCATTATATAGATCAAGTAACGTGTACAAATACTACTTGACCCATGATTTAACAATAATGGGTAAAAACGGGCTTTTGCCAAACGCCCCTTAAAGTTGACTTACACCTTTAACCATATTCAAGCTTGAGTACCTAATATTTACACAAAGTCATACCATGACCAAAACATAACAAAGACTACAAAAGACCATGACCATGAAAACAGAATTATACCAAGGCAATAGAAGACTCTCGGGGCTTCCAACTTCAAATGCTTGGTCAAAAAGATGAGCATCTACTTACCGCTTTCAACTAAACTACTTCTTCTACCAAGCAAGGCCTAGACTATATCTTTACCTTTGCTCGATCCTTCAGCACCTATCAAGAAAACATCACAACTAAACATGTAAGCGAAACGCTTAGTAAATATATGGCATAACAAGCTAACAATGCATAATATAAATTATGCTATAACCATAACTAGTCTAACCACTAGTTAAGCTAGCGATATAGGGGCACTTACCTCATGCCAACATAGTCGGCCTAAACCCGATCAACCTTACGAGGTTGAACCTCATTCCATAGTTAGCCCAACGACTAACTAAGCTATGCCTAGAAATGGATCCATAACTAGCTACGTACTCTATATCTTATCCATCACCATTATCATGTAACAAAACATGATAAAGCTAGCAAACATAGACCATTATCATATATAAAATATGATAAAACTAACAAACATGTTATGACATATACTTACCTTAATCTTTAATCACAATCTTTCTATCAAAAGCTTCCCACCTCTTTCTTGCTTCCTATATCACAATCATCTCTAATTAGAGACTAATTAACTAATCATAACATAATACTAACCTTTACCCATCATCCCCAATTCTCACCACATAAACCCTAGATTCATAATTTAGGTAAAAGCACTTACTTGGCATAAAGATTGAAATCAAGGATCCTTAAGAGCTTGAAATCACTTCAAGAAGTTAATATAAGCTTCAATGATAAAAATGGTGTTCCCTCCTCTCCTCCCTCTATTATACGACACACACTCACACACTCTTATCTCTTCTTCAAAATTATGGACTTTTCAATCTAAATAAAAGATATTATTTTAGCTTTGGACATATGGCAATCTTAGCCCCTCAAGTTTCATCTTTCACACAAGGCCACACAACTTTCATCACATAATACCTATATACATGTAACTTACTACCTAGCAAAGTGCAACATAAAATACTTTCTAAAAAAATGAAATAATACTGTCACTTATTTTATATTACAGTACCTTGTCGGGATACGGGTGTAACAGGTGAAACTAAACGTAGAGAAATGTTCGGAAGACTACTTGTTCTCATAACAATTAGATTCAACATTATGTTTAGCGTTTGTCTATGTGCTCGTTTTAAAGAAGATCCTTAAACAACTCTTTAGTTGAGTTTGTTTGGATACATCGTAAGGTACTACACAACTAGGATTATGGTATCCCAAAAGAACGGGAATAGAAACCATAGTGTATGCCAAATGGAATTATGTCGGTAATAAGTTGATAAGAAAAGCACAAGTGGTACTTGCACTTTTATACTTACTTACCCAATGATTCTCCAAAACACGTAAGGTTCTCAAATTAGTTTCGAATGGAGAAGCACATCAACAAGCTCCGCTTGAACAAGCATATACGCGTCAACAACGGAATTTTTTTTCAACATTGTTATCTCTTCAACAAAGGAAGCATCGACTTCAGTGACAATTCAATCCATTATGTTCTTAATTGACATATTGCGATCCATCATCAACGTCTTGGTAAAAACGTTCATTGAGGAACGTCTTAACTAAGAAAGTCTACAACGTTAACCATTCTATCAACGTTTTCACAAAACCTCTTGAATGAGAAGTATTCATCATCCCTAGGCTTAGTCAAAGACTCATAAGACCTAAAACCTTAGTTTTGAACATTAGGATAAAACCAAAAAAAATCAAGACAATCCCTTTTGAATTTTCCTTGCAGCTCCCACGGTACCCTCAGACCATACGGGCAGAACCCTATTTTTGGTTCCGCCTGGTCCGCCAAAGCTACATAATGTTTTATTTTTAATTTCAAAACCAAACACCCTCTTAACTTAATCATTCACTTGTTCTTTCACCATCATCTCATCACATTCACCTTGTGATATATCTCAGCCCATGAGATTCACAAAATGAGCAAAACTTCAAGCATCTTCCTCATAACCTTTCATCACTCAAACCTCAAACAACCAATGCGAAATGAGAAACCGAGTTATCTTTTGTCCTATCAATATCGAGTCATCCACCATTTCCATGCCCTCAAAGAAACAAAGAGTCAATATCATCTTCACCAATAACTCCACCTAGTCATCTTCACAAGAAGATTCCACAATGTAACCAAACAAGTGTGTCATCCCCACTATAACCTAACCTATTAAGATAAACCACCTTTCATGATACATAAACCTATGTTCACCTTTGTGTCGCTCTTTGAAACAAAAGGCAATTGTCATATCCATACTCTCATTAACATATTTGTCTATGTCGTCAAAAGTCAAGTGAATTTCATTATGAAATGCGTCTCTTCCACTTTCTAGCAAGTGAAGAACACAAAGAAGATATCCAAGCTTTAAGTGTTGTCAAGTAATCACCACCTCATTTCACATATCCACTCTCGGTCGTCAACCATACTTTTCCACCGTTCACCACATTGTTAAAACAAATGAAAAAACGTCATTGAAACATCACTTGCATTATAAAACATTTTTAAGCATCAAAATGAGTCAAGTTAACCGCACCTCCACATTGTTTTCATATAGGCACACACTAGAACATACACATTACAATAGTCGTTTACCTAGACTAAAATGTGAAATTTTGATTTTCTACGAATCATCATGCCTCCTCTAACTCACTACGACTACAAGGACACCATCAAGTACCTACCCAAACACCACAAAACCAAAGGTCTTACTCAAACTCTAATCGTTGTCTACAAAGCCTTAGAAAAACGATATGTCCATAAGGGTAGAACCATTGATCCATCCTTCTTAGAAGGTACAAACCACTACACGGAATTTGCCACAATCAACTTTGAGTGTCACTTAGAAATCAACGAGCCTATTTGTTCTAGGTTCATTTTAGAATTCTATGCATCCGTCACCCTCTCTAAGGATGAGTATGGTCGCATGTCTATTAACTTTAGGGCTAGTAGTCATCAATACTCCTTCACTCTCGAGGAGTTTGCTCAAATCCTAGGTGTCCCAAACCATGGTACTTGCATCTACTCCAACTTGCACTCCCTCTCAACTCTTGACACACTCTTTGACCGCATCTATCCCTATGATACCCCTCTTGTATCCAAAGATGAACTTCGTGACCACCTCTTCATTAGGACCACCAACACTAGGAGAACTAGAACCGGAAATGAGGTCATCAAGGACCCATATGGAATGGAATTCAATGAACTCAAACCATAATTTAAGAAATGGGAAGAGATTCTTAGAGCCAACGTTATAAGTTCCATAGGAAATAGAGATCATGTTAACACATGTCTTAGCTACATGCTCTATAGCATTCCCACCGGTCAACCTTTTAACTTAGCCTATTACCTCGCCAAAAGAATGGCTGACATACCTTTGGTAGGAACAACCGTTCTTCCTTATGGAATGCTTCTCACCCGCCTCTTTAGAACAATCTCACCCATTCCTCCTAACGATAATGGAATGTGCCTTAACTATTCTCTCATTCCTCACATCTTTGTTCCTCTAAGTGATAAACGAATTTTCAAAGGTAAGGGCAAACGTACTCGCT
>JARVZY010006375.1:0-26583 GCA_030686995.1 Artemisia argyi
TTCATTGAGATGAGATTTATGACTTCTTGGAAAGGTAAAGGAAAAGAAATGAAAAAGCCCTGAGAAAGTTCGTTTCCATTTTAATCTGAAATTGTGTAATTTTGCAGATAAACATTAGTGAATTTTGATAATGTAAAAGAGTATGAGTTTTATTCAATGAATCTGTATCATGAATAATTTTCATATACTGTTTAATGTTTATTACTAATATTTCTTTAGTGAAAATTATACTTGCCTGAGAAGTTAATAACATATTACTTAATTTCATATTAGTTAATAGTTTAAAAATATAATATCATTTGAAGTGTGTTTATATATCTGAATTTGAATTATACAAGTACATATTAATCAATGTGCTTCATGTTTTATTTGAATAGAGAGTTGATTGATTCGGTATATGACTTAGAAAATGGTTATAAGGTATGTGTTTTAAAACAAAATAAAAAGTTTAAAAATCCTAAAACTTACATAGTGATCAGAAAAAATATATATAGTGATCTGAAAAAATATATATAGTGATTAAAAAAAAAGTTTATGTGATATCAGAATCAGATCTTGACTTTTGTAAAAAAGTCAAGATCATACGCTAATATCACAATACCTTTAACGATGAAAATGATTTATTTTTTGAAATTTTTTTCAGCGATTTATAATTATTTATTGTTCTCTTTATTTTTTTTTAATTTTTTTAGATTTTTTTGAATTTTTTTCAATAAAAAAATCTACTGTGATATTAAGATTTTTTTCAATAAAAAAAACATAAACTTATATGCAAAAAATATATTCAAAAGTATATATTGAAACTAAAATTTTATATATTGAAAAGTATTCAAAGAAATTTACATTTCGCATAGTTGGGCTAATAAAAAGAATTGGGCTTGCATAAGTTCATATTCTATTGTGTATTTTTTTTTTTAAGAAAATCTATGTTGGCCTTTATAGAACAGAATAAGCAAAATATAAAATTTTAACCTAGCTACTTGTCAATTGTCATCTTTATTTAAAAAATATATAACAGGTAATTAAATTCTAATTAAAATGAATAAGTTTATTCAGTTATAATGTTTAATTTTTTAAATTTATCTTTGATGCAGATATGAAATGGAAAAAAGCTGTCGAATTAGTGAAAATGTAATGGCATCAAACATTGCAGAGAGATCAGAAGTTGATATGGCAAATGATCGTGAATGGAAGTGTAGTGTTTGTGGAAAAGTTGGTCATCATGATGCCAGAAATTGCCCATTAAAAAAATGAAGTTAAGTTATTAGATTCATGATTTGGGTTATCTTATTATGTATTTATTTTGTTGTTGAACAATTAAACAATTTAATTGAAATGTTTAAGAATTAATTTTAAATTAATCATTTGTTAAATTATCATATTATCATATTTTAAAATAATATTTCTTAGTATTATTGTTATTATTATTATCTTAACTGTCATCATAACATAAATAAACATACCAAAGTTCACTTAAATTACCAAAGTTTTAGATTAATACACTTCATAATTAAGACCTAATTATCCAAAGTCTTAGATTCATAATTTACCAAAGTCTTTGATTCCCTAAACATCCACAGTTCATAATTAAAACACATAAAAGTTCAGTTTCAGAGAGTTGCAAAATGAAACAAACTTTTTCCATATCATGATTAACAGACATGGAATTCTGCGACTTTAACTTCTTCTCCTTCAACAACTTCAACAATTGTGTTAACAAGCTTTAAACGCATCATCTTTCCTTCCTTGAAACTGCAAAAACCTGCAAATGCCCCCCAGTTGCCAGTAATTTTCACATGCTTAAACCTTGATGGTCTGCTTCTGTCAGGAATTGTTTTTACTTTCATTGGAAACCTCTCATCCATAGTAACAAGTATTGCCTTTTGGTATGTGTCCATAAAGTGTGAGAAGGTGTAATCAACTGGTATTGTCTAACATCCATATATACAGTTGGTTAGAGTCGTTAAATAACAAACTTAAAATAATTTATCTTAAACATACAACAATTTTTTTATAACTATTTTTATATACTTACCAATTGGTAAAAGACGCAAACAGATGCAGTTAGTTCAGCATAGAAAACATCAACTTCATTGTTGTGACTGGTATGTCCTTTCCATAAGCATGAATGTTTTGCTCTCTTGTCTGCGATTAACGATTAATAACAATACTTAACTTCTTATTGATGAATTTATTTGTATTCTTATATTATAATGGACAACATAAATATTAACATAATAGATATACCTTCAATGGCATATGGTGGTATGGGACGAGAAGGTAACCTCAACATTGTTGGTAGAATAGTTTCTTCATGAATGCTCGTTCCATTAGCTAAGAATATGGCAAGATTCAGTTTGTTGTTTTCCAAATTTGTAAAAACCATCATCTATCCCCTAGCAATTTGCAAATCAGCAACAAGTTTGTCCCATCTTTTACCGAACAATCGGTTTGAACTTACAACACTTTGCGGATCAAGTTGTACCCTTTCATGTTTTACTTTGTAACTCTTTCCATTTGCATAAATTTTGAATGTGTTTTTCCATATGTCCTGCAAGAAATCTCCCAGTAGAATCTACAATTGATCTCTTGTCTGCGATTAACGATTAATAACAATACTTAACTTCTTATTGATGAATTTATTTGTATTCTTGCTATTATAATGGACAACATAAATATTAACATAATAGATATACCTTCGATGGCATATGGTGGTATGGGACGAGAAGGTAACCTCAACATTGTTGGTAGAATAGTTTCTTCATGAATGCTCGTTCCATTAGCTAAGAATATGGCAAGATTCAGTTTGTTGTTTTCCAAATTTGTAAAAACCATCATCTGTCCCCTAGCAATTTGCAAATCAGCAACAAGTTTGTCCCATCTTTAACCGAACAATCGGTTTGAACTTACAACACTTTGCGGATCAAGTTGTACCCTTTCATGTTTTACTTTGTAACTCTTTCCATTTGCATAAATTTTGAATGTGTTTTTCCATATGTCCTGCAAGAAATCTCCCGGTAGAATCTACAATATCAAGAATATATTTAGTTTTTTTTTTTTAATGCAATTAAGCTTATATGTATATTTTAAACGATATATAACAAAAAAAATACCTGTCCATCAGTTGTGCGCCTAACCAAGCACCTACTCACCCTGTTTCCCACAGCACGTCTTTCGTAACCTAGAACTTCGATACCCTGATCAGCATATCCTGTTACATAAAATGTGCTATCCGCCTCTTTCACAAAGTGCAAAGTACTAACAAGTGAAGGGACATTGTCCTCAACAAATTTAGCCCATTCATCACCATACAAATCAACCTTGCTTCCATCATCCCTTAATAAACATATGTACCTGTACCTATTGTTGCCATGGATGAAAATGTATTTTTCTCCATTGTAGAAGTGTTCATTGAAAACATTTGGTAAAGTCTGCACACAATTGAATAATAATTTGTTATCATATTATATTGCGATATTGGTTATATTCAAAAGTTAAAAATTTAACTAAAAAAATAAACAAAATATGAACATCCAAAATAAAAAAATATACGTGAGCTAATATAGATTGTCTACCTGGGAAGCTGCGTTACTTTCTAAATCAAATCTGAAAAGGAATTGCTGATCCATTTGTTTGTTTTTTTATGTACCTGTAATATAAAACCATTGAATGAAATATTCTGATACTATTTACAAATTTAATTACTGATGTATACAATGTACCACTTTAAATAAATTTCAAATTTTACAACAAACAACCACATTTCATCTCTTACTTCAACCTTCTACAATGAAGATCGCATATGTAACCGTAAAATATGCATATACCAAATGGCAAAGGTGTTATCTATGACTAAAACTAAGTAAAATAACTACATGATGTATTCTTGATAATCATAAACGTTAAATGCCATAGAAATCAACATGTAGACCAATTATATAATTTTTTATTTTTCGCCAACACATTGATCTTTTCAATCAATGAAACTCACAATCACATTCGTCCCAGTTTACCTAAGTTTGTTTTTGCTTACGGTGTTGTATTTATGTGATTGTTGTTGATTGAAAACAAAAGAGAAAGGTCGGATCAAATGGTTAACACTCTTACCTCTGGAGACAGAGGTCAAGGGTTCGATCCTCACCCCTTGCAAGGCCAGAGGTCCTTTTCTACCTTTGGTAGAAACTGGAAGCAACCTCTCTACCTTAGGTAGGGGTATGGTTGTCTACGTCTCAACCTCCCCCATATACCGTGGAAGACGGTATTGGGAGTTACTTTGTTGTTGATTCAAAACAATTATTTATGTAAATAGAACATTCTACATACTGGAAACTAAACTAACAACCCATCTTTCAAAAAACATTATTTTGATCAAATACGTAATGCAATATAAGTTTTATTAAAAGCCTTCTTATATACAAAAATAATCTAATCTAACAGATCATATCTGTTTCAAAACATGTATTACTCACTTATTTAATCTTTAACAAATAGAATACAATGTTTGATCAATAGATTATCATTATTAAGTAATCTTATCATTAGCAAACATACTATATCATACAAGTAATGTTATAATTAGCAAAGTATTCCATAAAAATGAGATCAACAAGATATACATATTGCAAGTAGATTCGGATAATTTTTAGAAAAAAAAAAATTGGATATTCTAACCTTTTAATTTTTTGACGGTTCGTTGATATGACAACTGATAATCTGAGAGACAAGCTGGTTATAGAGCCAAGTGAAAAGTTATTGATGGTAATGATGGTCTGAGATTGTATATGAAAATTGTGCATGCAGTCAACAAAGTCAAACAAAAAAACGTTTCTTTTTTTGGCTAAATAATATTTTTATTGTTAAATATTTATGTAATTATTAATTTTTTAAAAATAAATAGTGAATTAACTTTATTCGGGTCAAGCAAAAAATCGAACCGAACCAAATTAAAAAATTAACCGAACCGAACCAAACTAAAAAATCAAGCTGAATAACAGAATTTGAATATGGTTAGGTTCGGTTTAACCGAACTAATTGAACCAAACTAACCGAACAAATTTATAACCGAACTAGTTATGGAAAAGTTTATTTTGAAAAACATAAATAAAAATTGGAAGACATATTTTGAAAAAGGAAGGAAACGACAACATGTAGTGTTCAAAGTGTCGTTGTTGTTTTAACAAACATGAAACAGATGAAATGGTCTTGTGTTGCACTTGGTGTGGTCGTAGAAATCAAACATGTATTTGAAGCGCATCATTTAATACTGTTATCTTAAAAGAATATACACATTTTAAAAAGTTTTGCGCTTTTTAAATATCGGCTTTCTAAAAATAATGTGCTTTGGAAAAGTTTATTAACATTAAAAATATGTGCTTTTTCTAATAAAATTAATTTATTTTAAAATAAATAAAAAACATTTGAATAACATTGAAGATATTTTATTTATAATATTTACTTAAAATAACTTTATTTATTAATTTAACAATTACTGAAAATTTTAAACATACTTTAAATTTTTTTTAAGATTATTTAATTTCAAAAAAGTTAATCATAATCAAAACTTGCTTGTTTGAATTAAAGCACACTAACAAAAATGAAGCGTCCTTGAGAAGCTAAATATTACTACGTAGTACGGACCGAACCGGACCGGACCGACCGAACCGAGGACCGAATTAGCCAAAAAGCTTAGACCGAGGACCGGACCGAATGTGGTCGGTCCGGTCCGGTCGGTTTTGTCGGTCGGTCCGGTCCATCCGGTCCGTTTGCTCAACCCTACTACGTACTATATATTAGAATATTCTTTTTGGCAATACAAATAATAACATATACTTAATTAATTAAAAAATAAATTTAATTTAAAAACACTATTGATTAAATTTAATTTATATTAAAAAATAATATTTTAAGAGACTGATATTTTGATAAAACTCAAAAAGTCAAAACAATCAACAAAAAATCCCAATTTCATTCTACCTTCTTCATAGTATCAAAAAAAAACCTATAAAAAAAAAAAAAAAAAAAAAAAAAAAAAAAAAAAAAAAAATACAACAACAACAACAACAACACTTCAAAAATGTCAGACAACATCCCGATTGAACTCCAAATGGAAATAAGCAAAAAAGTTTATGAGGTTAAGATATTGATTGGATTCAAATTAGTTTCTAAACAATGGAAGTCTTTTATTGAGAGCTCTGACTTTGTGATTGGTCATAGCAACCGCCATCCACAGCCGCTTAGTTGTTCTATCATAGGCTACAGAGAAGATACTTCTTTTTTTAATAAAAAGTACGTTTTTTTTCTAGATTATGGTAAGAATGAAACTCTTTTTAACGTTTCTCTATCTAATGTTATTTCTAAAAACATTGAACAAAAATTTTCTATATCAAAAATTATTGGTGCAACTCATGGTTTAGTGTGTTTGTATGGTTTCCACAAAGTCTATAAACAGTGGATGGTTATTTTTTCGAATCCTTCAATTCGAAAATCAATTGGTATTGTTGCTCCTTATACTAAAAGTAATATCTGTCCTACTTTAGCTTTTGGAATTCGCCCGGATACTTTAGATCCTACAGTACTGAAATTAACATATGCTAATAATGCTATGTTTTGGGTTGTTGAAGTTTTTTCATTAATTGCAGGTGTTTGGAACAATGTGAATCCAAATGGTAATTGTCCTCGAGAAACCATCAAATTTAATGACTCAACTTATGTGGTATTAGATAGATTTGTTTATTGGGTTGCATATGAATTGATTGTTGCTGATGATCGTGACTATAACAAAAACATGCTTATCTCATTTGATTTGATTACAAAAGAGTTCAAAGAGATCCACTTACCAGATAGCTTAACAAATGAAATATTTGAACCTTTCCAATTGACCGTTTGTAAACTAAGGGAGTCTCTTGTTGTGTGTGGATGCATTATGATTGATGGAGCACTACAATGTGGTCTATGGATAATGGAAGATGATTTTTCTTTGAGAAAGTTGTACACTATTGACGCAAACGTTTATAGAATATTGGGGTTTACAAAAAGTGGTGAAGCTATATTTGAACCTCGAGAAGACTATGGAAAATGTTCAACACTTCATGTTTACGACCCATGTTCACAACAAATCAAGAATCTTGGGATTATTGGAGTAGAGGGTTCATTCATCATGGGCTTGTACAATGAATCGATTCTGCTAAATGATCAGTAAGAATCATAAAATATATTATGAAAAATAGGTATGGTTAAATATCTTTTATTTAATTTTTGGTTCTATTACTTGATGTAAGTTACTTGATGTAAGTTATATGAATTTAGAATTTACGAAAATCAAAGCGCGTATAAATTCATTTTCTTTGTATTTTCCCAAACAAATTGCACAAACCCCATCCATCTTGTCAAGCAACATTATTCTTTCACTTACTATGGATCTCGTAGACAAATTAGATGAGCCAATATTCTTAGTTTCTTCTTGAAAACGAACTATTTCTTGTTCTTCAAGTTGTAATACATCTTCATAAGACCTCTCAATAATCAAATTGACTAAAAAGGAGGGTATATCCGGCATACGTTCAACAAATTGCTGCAAATGGTTTCTGTTAGAAGATGATATATGTAAATTTTGAAAGTAATGAACAAAAACGGATGGAGGTACCTGACTAAATAGAATAAAACAATTACTCATCTTTATTTAAAAAATATATAAAGAATTATGAATATAATTTTATTTTGGTATGTTACGCAATATGAAATTTATTAATATAATATTAAATTGTCTGAGTTATGTTATACATTCAATTATTATTATTGTTCAGGATCTCATTCAGCATCATATGATGATATGACGTATAAACATTTTATTTTGATGTTTATGGTGTAATCTGATATAAATTTGTTCACTTACTTTAAAGTACTCAGAAACTAGTAAATAACAATAAACTTTTTATGGTTTCAGATGATGGTTTCAGTTTGTAGATTAGAAATGCTGAATATAAAATATCAAACGAACCAATACATGGTTTAATATGCTGGGTTCAGTTTGTGGATTACACATACTGGTTTAAGTTTAGCCATTAGAGTTTATAGTATAATCTGAAATAAGATAGTTGTAATCCATAAATTTTCAGCGGAGAGAGACTTATAAAGTTTGATTATTCCTTATTTTCTTTCAGCAGAAAGATTTTGTAACTTTTTTCAGCATATGCATTATTTTATTATAGTGGAGTATTCAAGAAGTATTTTATTGTTTAATAGTGTTTTCAGAGATTTGATGGATGTGATGTTCTGGGGAAGTGTGTACGCCGCCTGTTTGCTTACTTGACCCCTACTTTTTTTTTTTTAATTCAATTACTCATCTTTATTTAAAAAAGGTTTAATACGATATTAATATATATATTTGTTTTGTCAAACAAATAACGGCCACGTGTAAAGAACACAAATGTCTCATAATAAATACTAAATATCACAATACAATTTATAAATTAATATCGTAATACCTATCAGAATACGAAGTTACAAACCTTAAATAATAACTATCGTAATACCTACCATAAAAGAGATATTAATATCGGAATAACAATTTATATCGTAATAACAAATTATACAGTATAATAATTCTTAAATCCGAACAACAATTTATATAATAATAACTATGTAGATATGCTTATGTAAAAAATAACAACTTTAATAAAAATATCTGTAATTCAGAACAATAAAATTAAATAACAAAAATTACTTTCAATTATTCAAACTTATCAATCAGTATCCTCCTCAGAATTAAAATTAAATATATCATCATCCTCCTGAGAGTTAGCTTTACTTGATTGTCCCTTAGTTTTCCTCCCTTTTCGATTCGCCTTCTTAATGCCTTTCTTAGGAGCCAGTTTTTTCCTATTTGGATTGTTGGGACAATTCCTGAAATCATGATCTGTTTTTTTATTTATAGATTTTGCAATTTCTCAAATTTTTTCCACCTTCTTTTGCAGATTTAATTCTGACATCATTATTAGAAGGTTTATACCTATGACCACTAATTCCACCTTTGTTTTTCCCAATATCAGGAGGAAGAACTTCAAGAACATCAGGTTTAGGAACTCCAATCATAGATGATATACTTTGCTGTTTGCTTGCTAAAGTCTGAGGCACATTTGATGATTCTAAACCAGATTCATAAAGACTCAATTGATCAAGAAATTGACTTAGTTTATCTTCATCGTATCCACATTGATTGATTATAGCATTCACTTTTGAATAAATATTCGAAATAGAAGAACCATAAGATCCACTTGATTTATAAGAAGAACCAATTGGAGGTAAAACAACAGCTTCTTTTCTCCAACGCCTTAACAGATATTGCTTTGGAATCTTCTTAACACCGTTTGCTCTAAGAGTATAAAAGGCATGACGACATAACAAACCACGTCTTTCAAAATGCAGGCAACTGCATTTAACAGAATGAGTTTCTTCATCATAGTCAACCTGAAAAAAAAGTAAAAATAAAAAAAATATAAAATATTTTTAACAGAACGAGTTTCTTGATAATATTTATTGAATTAAAAAAATTGAAATCTAATACCTTAAAATCTCCAAACCACTCTTTATCAGTGTCTTTAACATAACCCAAATTTCTCGTAGAACCAGTACAAGAATCTACAGAAGCAACGATCTCAATCTGAATAACATAGAATGCCTCAAGAGTGTAAAAATCTGCAGCTTGTGCTTCAACTAATTGTCTGGTTTTCAATGATGGCTTACCAGTTCTTGTATTATTATCAAGAACACGTTGAATATTTCTTTGCTGATCTAATGCACTTTCATAACGAAAAAGAAAATGAACTAGAGTAGAACTCCAATTATAATTATGACCAAAAAAATAGTTTTCACTTTCAGATCTTGACGTAGTTTTCATTAAACCACTCATTGGAATATCTCTAAAATAAGCAGGAATCCAACTCTCTTTAATATTAAACATATCATTTAACCATTTATGCTCATCTAAATGATACTCAGACAATAAAGAATTCCATTTTTCAACAAATTCATCAGGTTCGTCGCTTTCCCTCCATACAATACGACATAGACGCTTTTTGAATCATTCTTCTTCACATATTTCAGAACCAATCTACAAAAAAAATAAAAGGAAAATAATTTATATGAAAAATAATTGTTTAATATTAAAAATAATTCTTACAATATATATGTATATATGTATAAAAAAAAAGAAAAAAAAAAAAAAATATATATATATATATATATATATATATATATATATATATATACACCTTTGTAGGAAGTTTATTCATTATATGCCACATGCAAAGACGATGTTTAGCAGTTTTAAAAATATTAGGTATTGCAATTAACATTGAAGGATCTTGATCTGTTAAAACAAGATACGGCTCCTTAGTATAATATTTAACAATAGCTTGTAGTAGCCACTCATATGAAACAACATCTTCTTTCGAAAGCAAACCAGCAGCGAATATTACACATTTTTGATGATTATCAACACCCGTAAAAGGAACAAACACCATATTGTACCTACAAAAAAATATACATATATAAAAATATATATTTAAAAAAAAAAAAAAAAAAAAAAAAAAAAAGAAAAAAAAAAGTTACATATTAGTTTTGAACGTAGCATCGAAAGACAGAACATCACCAAAAGCTTCATAATTCCTTTTACTTGTATCATCAGACCAAAACAAACCCGCAGTATTAGTCTTAAACTCAAATTAAAAATTTTCATCTCTTTCCTTTAAAACACTAAACTTATCAATTATCATTTGGGCATCATATTTACCAATATAATTGTAAATATCACGACTCATATTCTTGAAATCAATCTTTGTTGCACCAACTTTCTCATATCCACCCAAAAGCTCAGCAATAAAACTGAACGACATACAAGGACCAATGTTCAAATTTGAAGCCTTAATAGCAAAATACTGATGCGCCAAACTCATAGACCTGTGAGACTTTTGCAAATGTCTATCTTCAGAAGTAAAAAAACCATGATTGTGCTCTTCCACAAAGTTTTTAACTTTATACTGTTCACCAGATTTAACAATATAAAGTCTAGCTTTGCAATTTGTCCTAAAATCAAATCTTTTTCTCTTAACTGACTTAGCGTTACAATCTTGTTTTAAACTATAAAATTCTTCAACTTTAACTTTTTTAATCCCTTCTTTACTGCAAAGAAATTCCTTATTAAGAATAACACCTCCTGCTTTACTTTCATGCCCTCTACGAACAATAAAACCAGCTTCATCAGCATAATTTTTGTACACCCTGTAAGCATCTTCAACACTATTAAACAAACTACCTTCTGCTGGTACAACTGCTTTAACAACAACAGGTTTAATTAACTTTGTAGTTAAGCTAAAAAAATCAGGCGAATTTACTTCCTCATTGTCTTCTAAATTATCATCAGGTGATAAATTTACAGCTTCAACAACATCATTACTTGCAGAATTCTGCATCATAGAATAACCTAAAAAAAAAAAAGTCAAAAAGCGACTTCATAATAAAATAATATTACACAATTAAGTAAAAAAAATATAACAGTTCATATAACTTATAACTATAATAATATCAAAATTGATCTAACAATTCCATATCACAGTACATCCAGTTAATACCTACAGTACTATATAACAATATAAATGCCACAAATCAATTGCACAATTGACTCATAATAACTATTAAATATCACAATACCATTTATATATAAATATCGTAATACCTATCAGAATACAGAACATACATCTCAATATCATAAAATACCAACCATAAAAGAGATATTAATATTAATATATATATATTTGTTATGTAAAACAAATAACACCCACCTGTCAAGAATACAAAAACTCATAATAAACAATAAATATCACAATAGCATTTAAAAATTAATATCGTAATACCTACCATAAAAGAAATAATAATATAAGAATAAAATTCAAAAATGCAGAATAACAAAACGACATTAATATATAAATTTGTTATGTCAAACAGATAAAGGCCACGTGTTAAAAACAAATTTCTCTACAATAAAAACAATTAATATCACAATACCATACATATATTTTAATATCGTAATACATATCATGTAACAAAATAATATCACAATAGATTAATATCACAATACGATACATATATTTTAATATCGTAATACATATCATATAACAAAAACAATATCACAATACCATACTTATATTTTAATATCGTAATACATATCATACTTATATTTTAATATCGTAATACATATCATACTTATATTTTAATATCGTAATACATATCATATAACAAAAACAATATCACAATAGATTAATATCACAATACCATACTTATATTTTAATATCGTAATACATATCATATAACAAAAACAATATCACAATAGATTAATATAACAATACCATACTTATATTTTAATATCGTAATACATATCATATATTAATATCAAAATACCATTGTTATATATTAATATCACAATATCTACCATATAAAGAAATTAATTTGAAAATGCAGAATAACAAAAACAATGAATCTGATTTTAATAATATCAAGAAGATAGCTTATAAAAAATACCTTCAACACCGTTTTTTGATAAAAAATGATCCGATAGATCAGGACCAATACCAGAATACTGATCAGGTAAATCCATTCGATAATAAAAATTAAATAAATATAGTTGCAAAAAATAAGGAAAGAAAATATTCAAATAATAATAAAAAAGATAAGGAGATATTAACGGGCGAAGATTTGACCCGTATTTTCTAAATATAATAATTATGAAAATGCCGCTCCGTGTTATATAATGATATCTAATCACAGGCGCTGCTGGGAAAAGATCAACGGCCCATACGCATCCGTACGTCCGCACTAAAAAGAACCATCCGCACGTGATCCTTTGCCTATATGTATATATATATATATATATATATATATATATATATATATATATATATATATATATATATATATATATATATATATATATGTATATATATATATATATATATATATATATATATATATATATATATATATATATATATATATATAGACACACACATACACATTATATATAACAGTAGGCGTTTGAATAATATGTCACCTCATTTCCCAGTCATTGCCCAGTATTTCATTATCAGCCATGTCATCACATTGTTGCCATCTAAGCGATTTTTAAAATTTATTTTGTATTTTTATAATTAATTTCAGAAATCTCAGTAAGGAATTATTAACCTTATCAAAATTGAAGAAATAAATTTTAAAAAATGATGCTAACATGTTTCGAACCATGGATCTCTTGATTTGTTATCAAGATTTTTTACCACTAGACCAGGTTAATTTTTGAATTATATCATGCAAAACTAAATATATAATGTTTACCAAGTATTAATGATACATATCTTTTCCCTAAATATATTTCCTAATAAATATGAAACCCACGCAGGACATTTTTTAGGGTTTTTGTTTGACTGTTCACATACACAAAAAAAGGTACGACTATTTCCCTCAAAACCCTATTGATGAAACTTTGTTACTGTGTGTTTCTTTGCAGGTTTTTGTATGTTAGACCTCTTCCTTGCAGGTTAGTGAGTTTTTATTTTGCTGTTATATAATGAACGACTTTATGTCCTTAAATATCAAAGATGTTGTTGATCAATTATTTGATTTTTCTCAATTGAAAAATACATAAAACGAATGTTATTAGAACTCATCATGATTTATTTTGACAGCTACTATATGACATCCTTGCTGAAACCACGGTCGAACCTTTTTACATGTGATTTGTATGGTTTACATCACCTGATGGAATGATATATGGTTTCTAATTGCCCGTTGCTCAAGCTACCATGGTATTTATGTTTTAGCAAGTATGTAAAGCGATTTCATTTATCATCATTATTGATTTCAACAGATATGTATTTCTTTTGCCCTAATCTTTATGTTTTTTTTCTTTCATGTTTAAATAATCAATGAAAGAACTCTCATTTTGTTTACATATAATTAACTGAATTCAAAGTAATTGTGTATAAGAATTTGAATGAGTCGCCACATATAAGAAATCTTGGGACTACTTATACAAGTTGTGTAAAATGGTGACATACATCAAGGTATCTTTCGATGATTTCTTTTTAAATATCATAAATTTGTTAATGTTTAAGTAATGCCTTTTTTTGTGGTTTTTTCCTTCTTGATTTTATAGCAAATGTCGAGGTACGTATTCAATTATATTGAGTGACCAAGTGAAAGTGTTCAAGCATACATGTGATTGTTTATTAGAAGCTACTGTAAATATTAGTAGAATGTGAATCTTACTATGTCATTTGGTGCAGATAAATCGAGAGGAGTTATGGTTAACCTTTGACCAAGAAGCTTCAGTTCTACAGACCTGCACACATAGGGCATTTTGGTACGCATGAAATTTTTGTAATTAATGCTTGTGGAAAATGGTGTCATACATCAAGATATCTTTCGATGATTTCTTTTTAAGTAGCATAAATTTGTTAATGTTTAAGTAATGCCTTTATTTGTGGTTTTTTCCCTCTTGATTTTATAGCAGATGTCAAGGTACGTATTCAATTATATTGAGTGACCAAGTGAAAGTGTTCAAGCATACATGTGATTGTTTATTAGAAGCTACTGTAAATATTAGTAGAATGTGAATCTTATTATGCCATTTGGTGTAGATAAATCGAAAGGATTTATGGTTAACCTTTGACCAAGATGCTTCAGTTATACAGACCTGCACATATAGGACATTTTGGTACGCTTGAAATTTTTGTAATTAATGCTGCAATTTTGTAATGTGGGTATTGATTAGTTTTTAAAATTAACGTAGTCTGGTTATGTAGGTGTTGTTTTGATGGTTTAAAGGTTCGGTTTTTAGGATTTTGATGTTGATTTTTTGGTGTTAGTTTTGAGCTGTGATTGCTCCATAAGGCATGTGTAACAGGAAGAGCAAAGGACGTTGTGCTATCAGTCATCGTCGATATCATTGGTGAGTGAACTTTGTTTCAATAAATCTTTGGGCTTCATCTTTGTGCTCATGTATAATTATGACTGTGTATCAGCGAGTATATCAAAGCTCGGCTTTACTTGCTGTCTTTCTTCTACTGATATACACTATAATGCGTGATTAAATAAGTTACTAGGCACTGTTAAGAATACTGAAAAAATCTGTTAATATGTCTATTGCGTTGATGATGCGTGGGAATTGCACCAGGCTTTACCTCTCGAGGGATCTTGAGAAGCTTACAACCCCCACCAGGCAGTGTACCTGATCGATGTAGTATAGTATAATGACAAGTACCGGGGGATTGATCGTTCAGCTAGGAATAGTGTCGCTAGGATTAGAAAACCTAAAGACTAGGTCTAGAGATGAGGGATGATTCTTTTGGTATTTTTATATTTTTAGGAAAGCAAATTAAAATCTCGGGTCTTGAAGGAGTTTGGCGGAATTAGTTGCTAATCAACTAACCCAATACTAAGATGCAATCAAAATAAAATACTAAAATGAAAATAAAACTATATTAAACTAAGGTTGTGAGCAATAAGTGGGAGAAATGTGTTTACTTAGATTTCACTACTCCCTAGATATCTTTTACATGTTAATTACTTGCTATAGTTGCGTGGATGACGGGTTGTATTCCTTAATACCATTCATGGGGTGGCGTACTTACTTCCCCAATCCTATGAGTGCCTACTTCACTCCTATGTCGAGCCAGCTAAGAAGCTCCTAACATGGGATCATTAGAATTTACTCATGCATTAAATACAACCAATAAAACCTAGTACACATCGGTTCATGTTTCCTAAGAGTTCAAGCATGTTACACAATGGAGATCTGCCAGTTTTCTTAAGCCTAACATGGAAATCATTCATCCAATACAACCATAAACAAGTAATCAACACATAATTAACATCTAGGTTTCATTAGATCTAAGCAAACACAAGATAAATCTAGCCTAGCATGTTGAAATCAAGACAAGCACAAGATATAGACAACCAACACATAGACATATTGATAATAGACATATTGATTGAATTAAGAGAAGACTTATCTCAATAGCACATGAAAGGATTCAAGGGGTGACAACCCTTGAATTTACTGTAAAATACGAGCTAGGGTTCACAAAGTTCGGCCCTAGGGTTTCTCCACACAAGTTCCTCTCTATGAATGAAAATTAGAAAACTATATATAGAGTTTAGGAGGTGACTGTCACACCCCCAATTTACCTGACTTGCAGCGGAATGGAATACCTGGGGGTGTCTGTCATAGCACCACAGTTACAGTTACATTGAACGACCTAAAGTGTCGTTTGGAAAATACTGCATTTGATCATTGAAATAATTCAGAGTTTACAACATGAGGTCCCCAAAATGTGTTGCAAGTTTATGAAAACAAGTCCTACTAGATCAAATGTTTACATAAGTGCATGAAATAATGATGAGACGCGTCGACTCCGCGACTCCATGAAGGTCCAAATGCATGTCACATGAGCTACCTTAATAACCTGAAATACATTGCTAAAACGTCAACACGAATGTTGGTGAATTCCATAGGTTTGTAAAATGTACTGATGTACGGCCACCACAAGTAAAAGTGCAAGATAAAAATCTCATGAAAATTTGTACAATAGCCTTAAGCTCATGACACCGAAGCTATGACTGATGAAATTCTATGCCCCTCCCGAATGTTCTGCCGAAACATTCAAATGTAAAAGACATGACATGCATCCGCTTACTGTTGGTATCCACTACCACGGATGGAGGCGTCACCCTCGATAGATCTATCCACTCACTCTCGCTTAACGGTAAATTAACGGTTCATGATGTTACAGGGGACTTAGCACTTGGCAAGGTAACTTAAGCAATGTACATGTTTGAATACTTGGGCTCGTACTGAAATGATTTGCAATGTATTCCCCCCGTGGGATTTGAAAACAATCAAAAATGTTGAATTGAAAACGGGGCTATGAAAACTCACCTTAACTGATGAAACTGTGATGAAATGAAATGAACACCAATGAACAATTAGCTGCTGCAACCCAATATGATGGTACCATGAACATGTAATGAGCTGAAAAACAAGGTGCGCACACTAGCCGCAACCTAGTATGAATGATGAACGATCTCGTTAAGATCACCAAATGATGTTTATGAATGTCCATGCACATGTTTCCTATACCACTCTACTCTTTGAAAAACACTTGTGTTATCAAAAATATATATTCCAAGAATTTGGAAAATATTGCTATTAGAAAATATAAATAGCTAGTTATAATATATATATACTTATATATATATAACGTAAGTTTCCATGTTAGCGTTGAAATACTCGGGTTGTAATCCTTGAAATGATGAAAATATACTCATAATAACTAATACTACGTTAGTTATAAAGCTCGGTACTTGATATTACTTCTAGCTCAAAAATGTACTTCGTAGTTTTTGCGCCAAATTTAATAAAAGCTGTCAATTATAAAAGGGTTTTAGCCGATATTCAAACGAGTATATCTTTGTCGTTACTTGTCCGTTTTACTTGTTCTTTATATCCACGGTTACGTCTTAGTATGTAGTAATATATTTTGGAAAGCTCGGCTCCTCCGGGTTACGTCTAAAGTCTCTTTTTGTCCAATGAAAATCGTCCAACAGCATACATTTTCAGAAAAATACTTTTCGTCTACAATCTTGCAAAAATCATAACTCCTTCGTTATAGACTCTTTTTAATCCGTTCTTTCGCCTACGGATTCGTTTTTGAAAGTATTTTCTAAAAATTTTGCCAAAGTTTCCTTGGTGTTTACTGATTTTCCAGATTTTTACAAAATGGGACAGCATGTCTAAAATAGGTTCCAAATCAAGTTTCCAAGGTTAAAAACTAATTTCTACCATCACCAAACCTCTTGTAATCACCACATGGCTAATCTAATCTTACCATACACCTTCTTAGGGTGCCATGGACTCCTAACCAAGTTATTAGAGCAAGGGGATTCATAACTAAAAAGTTAGGGTTTGTATGTTTCTTTTTAGCCAAAATAAAGTGTGGTATAGCTACTTGTACATGGTTTTTAGCATGATACCTATGTAATACATGTAAAAATAGGATGATCCATGAAAAAATAAAGATGAAAACTTACTTGATAAAATGAGATGATTATTGGATGATTATGCTTGATGTTTTTGTGTTTTTGTTGCTTGATTCTTGATTAGGCTTGTAAAATGAACAAGTTTTGTGTTTTACTTTATGGAAAAAGATCACTTGATCTTGGTGTTCTATGTGGGTCGTGGGTTTGAAGAAAGGATGGAGAAGAGATGAACTTTGTTCTTAGCTAGAAAAGTTAGATTATGATTTTGTGATTTTAGTAAAGTTATGTATTTAAGGTTTATTAGTTTAAAACTAGGAATTAATGCACATGGTTAAAGGGGTGGCACATGGCCGGTTTTGGTGTGAAAAGGGAGTAGCCAAAACGGTTTTGATCACTTAGAAAATATAGTGTAGCGTTAAGTGTTATTACGCGTTATTCGTTAAAATCGGGTACCGGGTTTAATAGCAATAAACGTTCACGAAGTTAACCGGGATGAAATAAAGTTATAATAATGTTAAAAACATATTAAAAATATGTTGGGTACATTTACTGAGTGATCGGGTGATTAATGTTTAGTTTTAACGAAAACCGTCGTTATATTCATACGCGTACGTTATAAATAAAATAAATTTCCAAAATACTGGGTAACTGTATGTTATAACTTTTAGATGTTAAAATGGATATAAAAATATGTCGGGACCATTGTGGGAATATTTAGATATATTCGTCGCGTATAAACCGGGTGTTAACGTTTATTATAATTACTTATACGTAAAAACGTTAAATGTACTGAATATAGTAATTTGAAAATCCTGAGAGTGGTATAACATGAAAATGCTGTTATGATGATATGCAGACTATCTCCAGTCCGTATGCAGTGTTCTCAACACTAATGAAATGAATTCGCACCTAACCCAATCCGGTTACGCGAATTTGAATATCCGTAAACTAAATTTACGATGAAATGTGTAATGCACGTGAATGATGAAATCTTTTCCCGCAATGAATAGTGTTCCATGAATAGTAAAATTTCTGAATGCTTCTCTGAATGTCAAACTGACACCAAAAATGATGAATAGTAAACTGATGAATAGTGTTTTGATGAATAGTGTTTGATGAATAGTGTTTTTCCAAAGTTCGGGAAATGACCTGAAATGATCTGAAATGGTGAGTTGTGACAGTCTTCCCCTCTAAATGGAACTTCGTCCCGAAGTTCAGTTTATGTTGGTCTCTGAAAACATATTGGTGAACAGGTGATGATATTCGAGAATTCCAGCGAACTCTAACGATAGGAATTCGACTCTGATTCAACTGTTTGACCACACGGTCCATGATTTCTGTTGGTTCTCTTACAAGGTCTGAGATTGTCATTTGGGATGGATCCCTTCCAATGGAATCATGAGTGACTCATCTGTAAGTCATTTCTGGGGATCTGAAAATGTGAATTATGTTCGTGTAATCCTGTTGTTCTCTGACAATGTTCAAGTCTGACGGCCACTAGGCCTACCCTGTCTGAAATATAAATGGTCCAGTGTATATTGGTGTAACTTTCCAAGTTTTCTGAACGATAACATGCCTTTCCTAGGCAGAACTTTCTGCATAACTCTGCAGAACTTGAAGTTTTAATGATTTACGACTTATTGAACTTGTAACTGATTCTTGACTTGTGGAAAATTTTTGGTTATCTCATGAATGCCTACTGAACTAGTGAGTTGAGCTTTTTCTGAGTTTGGCCCATCAATCGATGGTCTGCGCTTCTTTAAGGTTTCAAATGTGGTACTGGTAATATATATACTGCTGAATTCTGCCAGAACTCAAGTTTGTATGCTAGTTGGTCGATTCTAAAATGAATCTTAAATAGTCCAATATGCTAAAGGTTCAACCTTTCTTGTTATCCAATTTGTATCATGCCAATCCAAGGCAAAGCTTTTAACTTAGTTTGTTCTCCCACTTGAATCCGGATGGTTTGTTATTCAGGATACCCAATCCAAATGATGTGTGTTATGTACCAACCTAACTTCTGCCAGTTTCTCGTTGTTGGTGTGATAACTATTGTTGTAGATGAATTTGATTTATGTTAAATGATTTGTCCAACCATTTCTAGGGTCAATCACTCATGCTCTGAGCATACTTTCCTATGTTTGAATTGTTCTGTCGCTTTGACCATCGGTCTGAGGGTGATAGGTGATGTTCACAACTAAATGGGTTTCTGAAGGAAATACTGAAATGATTACCTGAAGTCCAAGTTGAAACGGTTTCCTTAACAGGAAAAACTGAAATGGGAACAATAAACCTTTGTGACTAATTCCACAACGTTTGGTCCTCCGAACTTGGCGTTATCTGAAGGGATAGAATATAGGTACAATTTGATTCCTTGTGTTTTGTTCCAACGGATGATAAGACATATGTCCTTCTTTGTCTATTGGGTTTGGTCTCCACTACTGAAGTTCGTGATTAATTTGTGATGTCCTTCCTAATTCCTTCATCACATAATCCAAATATTCTCTATTGTCCAGTCACAAATCCTAAATGCATAAGCGATGTTGTAGAGAAGTTGGTTCTGGATATTTGTCTCGTGATTGTGAGCTTTGGTTGAAATCTTTTTCTGAATAAACGAACTTAGAAAAAATGGAACAAATGATTTACTAAGTAATATTTTTCCTGAGGATTCAAAATCCAGTAGTTATGAAATAGGAACTGTTTTCAAACATGTTGTGATTAAGACTGCTTACCAAAGTTTGATGTCTATGTATATTTCTCGTTGTACAATAGTGTTGCTAAAGATTGACCAAAAAGGATCGTACTTGTTCAAAATAGGAATTTCAGAAATCATTTTTTTCCACAAGGTATGTGATTTATGTAAACGCATCAACTTTATTTAAAAGTGAAAACACTGAAAAGGATAAAATGGTAGAATAGGAAATGTTCGCTTAAATGCATAGATGTCTAACACTTAGTTCCTGAGGTTGGATAATGTCTATTGGTGGTTATCTGGCATAACTACAAGCATAGGTATTTAGACTAACTTAAGTCCTGAAATTGTTTATTGTTGTAATAGACAAGACGAAGGTATCACTTGATGTTGTGTCGATGAATGTCTATTCTGTTTTCCCATGTAGATGAGGAGATATGTTCTGGTTTGATCCCTTGCTTGGTATGAAGGTGAGGTTATCTGAAATTTCTAGTGACATAAGGCCTTAGAGGAATCTACATCGATATTCTTGATTCAAACAATTGTACTTTGTGAAAACTTACTGCAGGAAAGTTCATGTATGGATGAGGCCATGTTTAAATGAAATGCTCTACAGTCTCAATTAGAAGCTTGGTTTATTTCTATTGTGTTGTCCAGCGGACATCTATATTGAGTTCAATCCTGTAGCTCAGTCTAGCTAGTACCCTTGAATAATAACATTGGACAACTAGGTTAAAGATGGTAATTCGGATGGTCTCGCAGTATCTTAGAATTTGTTGTTGAGTTATGAATTCTCTCACTATATGCTTCTAGTCCTGGTTAGTAGTTCTGTAATCCTTTCATTGCTTTTATTGTATAAAGGAATCCTGCATGTAATTGATATGGAAAGTCTCTTCTAGGAAAGTCAATGGGAAAATCCAACTTAATGTCTGAATGAGTGACTGGTGGGGTAAGTATCCAGAGATAGTTCGGCAAAAGGGATGTTTATGAAAGAGTTCCTTTGTTTACAAAGCTTTCGAATGAAGATTGTTATTAACAATCCTTTGAAAAGGTAATTATTTCCTTCATGGCATAATCCTTCCTGAATTTTACATAGGTGATCAGGCTATGTATAATTGAGGACTAATGATGCGATGTTGGATTTTGTCAAAATATCATAACTTTTCTCAAAAGTTTTAGATAGTGTTCAACGCATTGTTATTAAAATGGTATCCTGATGTTTTCTTCAAATAACATGAAAATTGCTTCGCGTAATAATAGTAAATACTTGGTGTAATGACAGAAAAATCAATGTATAGGATGGTAATAAAATAGCTTACTTCAGAAAATTTTTCTGTAAAACAGTTTCCCCATATGATAGTAAAATAGCTTGAATGGTGTATTGGATACGTGGGTGAATCTTGTCGAATGGTAATAGTCTACTAATTCGTCAAAAACGAAATCAACCTAATTACTGATGAGACAATGCTATAATGTTGCGAAACGATTGAAGTCTGAGCAAATGGGAATGGAAAAGGAAATGACAATGATGGTACTAGTGAATGGAATACTACCCTCTTTCGCGCTACCTCGCGACATCCAAAAGGTAAAACTAAAGTACACACTGTGGGAAGGCCAATAGTGTAATAAGTAACTGATGGTGGTGATAGTACCTGAGTAGTAAGTGCCCTACTAGTGATGGAAAGAAAACACGCTATCTTCCTTGCAATAAGCATCCTAATAAGTCCATTAAGATTAATTCTGAATACACTACCAAAAGGCATTCTATGTACAGGCTGAATGATAGGAAAACCCTGTTCCTATGGCAAAACAATAGTACTAATGGTGGTGTAAATGCAACTGGTGGTATAATGGTAGTGTAAAATGACAAGGCATCTTCAATGTCGGAATACGATAAAAGGATGTCAGGGTGAGTATCTGAAGACATGTCACTTGTGAACCAGGTCAATAAAATGATATACATATACGGATATGAGTATAAATAACTCGCACAGGGTATGTATGAAACAACATGTATCATGATTATGCACTTATGATGAAATGATGAGATGCTATGCTGATGTGGTTATAGTCTAGGGTCCAAGATACATCCTAGTTCGCTATAACCTTAGCTCTGATGCCAATCTATCACACCCCCAATTTACCTGACTTGCAGCGGAATGGAATACCTGGGGGTGTCTGTCATAGCACCACAGTTACAGTTACATTGAACGACCTAAAGTGTCGTTTGGAAAATACTGCATTTGATCATTGAAATAATTCAGAGTTTACAACATGAGGTCCCCAAAATGTGTTGCAAGTTTATGAAAACAAGTCCTACTAGATCAAATGTTTACATAAGTGCATGAAATAATGATGAGACGCGTCGACTCCGCGACTCCATGAAGGTCCAAATGCATGTCACATGAGCTACCTTAATAACCTGAAATACATTGCTAAAACGTCAACACGAATGTTGGTGAATTCCATAGGTTTGTAAAATGTACTGATGTACGGCCACCACAAGTAAAAGTGCAAGATAAAAATCTCATGAAAATTTGTACAATAGCCTTAAGCTCATGACACCGAAGCTATGACTGATGAAATTCTATGCCCCTCCCGAATGTTCTGCCGAAACATTCAAATGTAAAAGACATGACATGCATCCGCTTACTGTTGGTATCCACTACCACGGATGGAGGCGTCACCCTCGATAGATCTATCCACTCACTCTCGCTTAACGGTAAATTAACGGTTCATGATGTTACAGGGGACTTAGCACTTGGCAAGGTAACTTAAGCAATGTACATGTTTGAATACTTGGGCTCGTACTGAAATGATTTGCAATGTATTCCCCCCGTGGGATTTGAAAACAATCAAAAATGTTGAATTGAAAACGGGGCTATGAAAACTCACCTTAACTGATGAAACTGTGATGAAATGAAATGAACACCAATGAACAATTAGCTGCTGCAACCCAATATGATGGTACCATGAACATGTAATGAGCTGAAAAACAAGGTGCGCACACTAGCCGCAACCTAGTATGAATGATGAACGATCTCGTTAAGATCACCAAATGATGTTTATGAATGTCCATGCACATGTTTCCTATACCACTCTACTCTTTGAAAAACACTTGTGTTATCAAAAATATATATTCCAAGAATTTGGAAAATATTGCTATTAGAAAATATAAATAGCTAGTTATAATATATATATACTTATATATATATAACGTAAGTTTCCATGTTAGCGTTGAAATACTCGGGTTGTAATCCTTGAAATGATGAAAATATACTCATAATAACTAATACTACGTTAGTTATAAAGCTCGGTACTTGATATTACTTCTAGCTCAAAAATGTACTTCGTAGTTTTTGCGCCAAATTTAATAAAAGCTGTCAATTATAAAAGGGTTTTAGCCGATATTCAAACGAGTATATCTTTGTCGTTACTTGTCCGTTTTACTTGTTCTTTATATCCACGGTTACGTCTTAGTATGTAGTAATATATTTTGGAAAGCTCGGCTCCTCCGGGTTACGTCTAAAGTCTCTTTTTGTCCAATGAAAATCGTCCAACAGCATACATTTTCAGAAAAATACTTTTCGTCTACAATCTTGCAAAAATCATAACTCCTTCGTTATAGACTCTTTTTAATCCGTTCTTTCGCCTACGGATTCGTTTTTGAAAGTATTTTCTAAAAATTTTGCCAAAGTTTCCTTGGTGTTTACTGATTTTCCAGATTTTTACAAAATGGGACAGCATGTCTAAAATAGGTTCCAAATCAAGTTTCCAAGGTTAAAAACTAATTTCTACCATCACCAAACCTCTTGTAATCACCACATGGCTAATCTAATCTTACCATACACCTTCTTAGGGTGCCATGGACTCCTAACCAAGTTATTAGAGCAAGGGGATTCATAACTAAAAAGTTAGGGTTTGTATGTTTCTTTTTAGCCAAAATAAAGTGTGGTATAGCTACTTGTACATGGTTTTTAGCATGATACCTATGTAATACATGTAAAAATAGGATGATCCATGAAAAAATAAAGATGAAAACTTACTTGATAAAATGAGATGATTATTGGATGATTATGCTTGATGTTTTTGTGTTTTTGTTGCTTGATTCTTGATTAGGCTTGTAAAATGAACAAGTTTTGTGTTTTACTTTATGGAAAAAGATCACTTGATCTTGGTGTTCTATGTGGGTCGTGGGTTTGAAGAAAGGATGGAGAAGAGATGAACTTTGTTCTTAGCTAGAAAAGTTAGATTATGATTTTGTGATTTTAGTAAAGTTATGTATTTAAGGTTTATTAGTTTAAAACTAGGAATTAATGCACATGGTTAAAGGGGTGGCACATGGCCGGTTTTGGTGTGAAAAGGGAGTAGCCAAAACGGTTTTGATCACTTAGAAAATATAGTGTAGCGTTAAGTGTTATTACGCGTTATTCGTTAAAATCGGGTACCGGGTTTAATAGCAATAAACGTTCACGAAGTTAACCGGGATGAAATAAAGTTATAATAATGTTAAAAACATATTAAAAATATGTTGGGTACATTTACTGAGTGATCGGGTGATTAATGTTTAGTTTTAACGAAAACCGTCGTTATATTCATACGCGTACGTTATAAATAAAATAAATTTCCAAAATACTGGGTAACTGTATGTTATAACTTTTAGATGTTAAAATGGATATAAAAATATGTCGGGACCATTGTGGGAATATTTAGATATATTCGTCGCGTATAAACCGGGTGTTAACGTTTATTATAATTACTTATACGTAAAAACGTTAAATGTACTGAATATAGTAATTTGAAAATCCTGAGAGTGGTATAACATGAAAATGCTGTTATGATGATATGCAGACTATCTCCAGTCCGTATGCAGTGTTCTCAACACTAATGAAATGAATTCGCACCTAACCCAATCCGGTTACGCGAATTTGAATATCCGTAAACTAAATTTACGATGAAATGTGTAATGCACGTGAATGATGAAATCTTTTCCCGCAATGAATAGTGTTCCATGAATAGTAAAATTTCTGAATGCTTCTCTGAATGTCAAACTGACACCAAAAATGATGAATAGTAAACTGATGAATAGTGTTTTGATGAATAGTGTTTGATGAATAGTGTTTTTCCAAAGTTCGGGAAATGACCTGAAATGATCTGAAATGGTGAGTTGTGACAGTCTTCCCCTCTAAATGGAACTTCGTCCCGAAGTTCAGTTTATGTTGGTCTCTGAAAACATATTGGTGAACAGGTGATGATATTCGAGAATTCCAGCGAACTCTAACGATAGGAATTCGACTCTGATTCAACTGTTTGACCACACGGTCCATGATTTCTGTTGGTTCTCTTACAAGGTCTGAGATTGTCATTTGGGATGGATCCCTTCCAATGGAATCATGAGTGACTCATCTGTAAGTCATTTCTGGGGATCTGAAAATGTGAATTATGTTCGTGTAATCCTGTTGTTCTCTGACAATGTTCAAGTCTGACGGCCACTAGGCCTACCCTGTCTGAAATATAAATGGTCCAGTGTATATTGGTGTAACTTTCCAAGTTTTCTGAACGATAACATGCCTTTCCTAGGCAGAACTTTCTGCATAACTCTGCAGAACTTGAAGTTTTAATGATTTACGACTTATTGAACTTGTAACTGATTCTTGACTTGTGGAAAATTTTTGGTTATCTCATGAATGCCTACTGAACTAGTGAGTTGAGCTTTTTCTGAGTTTGGCCCATCAATCGATGGTCTGCGCTTCTTTAAGGTTTCAAATGTGGTACTGGTAATATATATACTGCTGAATTCTGCCAGA
>JARVZY010006376.1:0-26580 GCA_030686995.1 Artemisia argyi
TGCCCTTCTTCCTAAACCCGCACTTCTTCCCGACCTCTCAAAAAACCATAATCTTAGTCGATCAAGCTACTTTTTCTTCTTCATTGGATCAAAGTTCTATCTAATTTGATTTACAGGAACGTATGGCAAATCCGATTAGGATCTTCTTTACAGTCCTTATCTGCCTTCACTCTTTTATTCCTTTGAGTCTTCAAACTCAAGTTGTTAACTTTCTAGCACCATCTTCAAGGACAATACTATAGTGTTACAACCTAACGAATCAAAATTAGGATTTATTATTAATTCATGACTCACTTATGTAACTATACCAACTTTGTATTAGACGTGGATTCTAAAAGATGTACAAAGTATTTGACAAGTATGAATGACTTACATATATTATACAAATGAGCTAATCCAAGTTTTTATAATACCTGGAATATGATGACAATGTATTGCTTGTTAAAGAAAAAACTAAGTGATAATAATATGATAATAAAGTGATTAACTATTGAATTACAGTATGTGTTAAGGATGATAAAGTGAAATACTTGTTAAAACTTAAAAGATGACAAACATATTCATTGTTCAATTCGAGACTTGTTCTTAAGGACTAAACAAATCAACTAATGGGTTGCATCTTCGAGATCATCTTGGAGATGGAGGAGGAAATGTTCACCGAAAGGTTTTTCAAGAGGATAGTTTGAGTTGTGAAGAGTTTTGAGTATTGGCTTAAGATGTTAGAACCTAGGAATTTATAGGAGATGAATCGTCAAATAATGGAAAAAGTTTAGAAGATACGGTCAAATCTCCTTTTTATGTAAATAATTATAAAATCAAATCACCACTCCATATAAAGAATGATTTGTTCAAATCACATCTACCCCAAGTTAATTAGAATAAAACACGTGTCCACTTACTCTCCCAAAAATAACTCCACCGTTGGATCATTCTTTAATCCTGCCCAAACTATCTTCTCCCAAAAATAAATCCCCCTTAGACAAAACCACCTAAACCGGACCATAATCGGATCCTCAATATGTATTCAGATCCCCAATAATTATTCCATACCATAAGTTACAATTTTCTCCAAATGATTGTAACATATGCATTCAAATAGCATATTCAATAATTATTCTGATCCCCAATTTTTCACACAAGTTTGATCCCCAATCTTTTTCCGAAATTAATAATAATCCGTTTACCCTAAGTTGAAATCAATAAAATCAATCAATCATCGTACCAGATTCATCTATTTTAAACAAAAACAAATCCAAAACCCTACAATCAACTGATTATTCACAATAATATTGAGGTAGCGATTTATCATGGAAAAAAAAGGATTGATAGTTGGATTACCGATTATGTATTTTATCATTGATAAAAAATGGAAAAGGATTGGTTCTTTATCCGTTATACAGGTTAGTTATTCCATTTAATTGTATATTAATATTTTTTAGTGTATATGTTTAAATATGAAATAACTGTTGTCGATGATAGATTTAGGCATGTTTTGGCTTTTTTTCAATTTTTAGGTGTCTTAGGTGTTTCTGATTTAATTAGCAGGTATATGTTTATTGTAAAGTGTATGGGAGATTATTTAGATACCAATATTAGTGGAAAGTTTGAATTTTTATAAAAAATCATATCCTAATTAATTAGTATAACAAACAATCCTTGATTTTAGCCCAAATTCAAATCAATCATACCCTTTCCTTTCTTAACAACCGGATTCAAATTTCATTTTACCTAATCTTCAACTATATAAAGGATCAGTTCTGTGTAACTCATCACATCACAATAACATTAATATACTACAACAGGTATATGAAACATTTGTTTCATATCATTTACTAAATTTTTATTTCAGTAATTGATTATGTATAACAATCTTTGTTGATAAATATATTCTTTGTATTATGTGAAGATTGTGGTCTAATTCATCAGTATCTGGAAAAGTCATCCTTTGGGAAAACCCAATGAAGTTTGGGGTGTTGAAGTTATTCTTAAAGATCAAGAGGTTGTCACTAATTTCTTTAATCAACTTAAATATTTATATTGTCTTTATTAATGACTGCATATCATAATTAATAATAATAATAATATTTTTTGGTATTATTCAGGGTAACAAGATCCAAGCCAGTATTAAGACCGATTCATTGAACAGGTTTAAAGCAATCTTGGATGAAGTTTCTTGCTATAGGATATCGAATTTTGGCGTGGGTGAAAACGGTGGCAAGTACCCTTTGCTTAGCCACAAATTCAAAATCAGTTTCTTCAAAAACACTGCGGTTACTAGGGTCAACAACTTTGACAATAACCAACGAGGTTTTTGCTTTGAACCTTTTAATAACTTTAACATGAAAACCTTTGCTGAGAGGGATATGGTTCGCAAGTAGTTATTTCATTTCTTTTACTATTGTATGTCATCTTTTTATGGTTTTGTATTTTTATTGATAATTTCATTTTCGATATTCATAAAACTGATGCAGATGTTATTGGCACAATAATATCAATTTTTGAACCTATACCTTTTGAGTATCTTGGAAAAGAAAATATGAGGAAAACGGTCATACTCAGAGATATAAAGTAAGTTGCCTTTTAAGAATTTGTTGATATAAATAATGTATAAAAACGTTATTAATATCTTTCGATATCCTTAAGTTTTGACGATCACAAAATATAAGAACATTAAACGCAAAGTTAATACGTAAACAAGTTTTAAGCAAGTTTATATCATCTCATCCAACATAATCACTTAAGGTATGAATAAACAAGTGACTAATACATTTTATGATCAAAGGGATGTTTATTTAAATAATACAAAGTTTATAAAATTAAATAAACTTATTATATATTTTTGAAAAACATTTTTGGTAATAAAGGAAAATGTTTTATTCATAATAAATATATGAATTCAAAATTTTAACCAAAATCAGTTAGTTTTTCACCAAATAAACTTTCCCCAGAAAAAGACAAGAAAACTGCAGTTTTCGTCTGGGCGGCTGACTCCTCCCAAACCAACCAGTCAAGCGTGTGCAGTTGATAGGTCCACCTGGGAGAAAAAGTCAAGTATTAAAATTCGTGGAAGTACAGGGAAATCCCCGGGTCGTTAAGTCCCAACGAGATTGAAATTGTATTTGTAAACATTTTTGGGAATAAATAGTACTGAGGACAGTAACCAAAGATTAAGTGGGTTTGAGTTACACTACTGATATTATTTGGATAATAATATAAAACAAGCACAGTAAACAGCTAGGTATATACGTAAACTGAAATGTAAACAAATACGTGTGCGTACTGAGAAAAATGTGAGTTTTAAGGAAAAATAAACTACAGGGGTTATTTTATTATTTATTATTAATTATTTAATTAAAAACTATTTAACTATTTAATTAAAACTTAATTTAAATTAACCTAAAAATGATAAATACTACAAATTAAACTAAAAATTTGTAAAACTATTTTCTAAAACTTAAAAATGAACTTGAAGAAAGTATAAAAATAAAAATAAATATTTTAGTCTTTTTATGGTTTTTCTTTTAATTAATTACTAATTATTTTTCTTAAACTATATACACTATTTTAAATTACTAATAATACTAAATTAACTTATAAAATTATGGAAAAATTTATAAAACTAATTAACCATCACAGGAATCCTAAAAAATTATAAAATTTTTCTAAAAATTATATTTAGGCTAATTTACTAATTAATTACTTATTTATTAATTAAAATCTAATTAACTAAATTTAATTAAGGAAAATAGGAAATGAACAGTAACAATTAGGAAAATATTTTCTAAAAACACCTAATGATTTATAAAACTTAAAAAAATATATAAAAAGGTACTACTATTAAATAAAAATTATTAAAACTATTTAATTAACTAATATTACCTAATTATTAATTAAATTATTATTAATTAAAATAAATATTATTTGAACAGTAAAAATTATGAAAAAATTACAGGAAATATATTAAGTAATGAAAAGCCTAGGAAAAATAAGTGGGTGTTAACAGCTTATTCAAATAAGCTGTAATAAGCCAAACGGCTTAAATAAGCTTATTACTCAAAAACAACCTTAAGTATATTGTTTATGGAGACTTGAACGAAACTGGTGCCCCAGAGCTAATGGAAGGGGTGTGTGTACTTATGCATGATACTATCCAAGAGGTCACAGGTTCGATTCCCACACACACCCAAATTTTTGCAAACTTTTATTTTTTTTATTTTCTTTTTACAAACCTATTAAATAAGCAAAAATAACAAACTTTAAAAAAGGAAAACTTTTTATAACAGCCAAATAAGCTCTGTATGAGCTTATTTCCTTAACAGATGGCTTAAATAAGCCAAATTTGGATTTTTAAAAGTAAAAAGCTACAAATAAGCTACAGAGAGCTAAATAAGCTATAAACTACTGAATTATACCTAAAGTAACCTAAATAAACTAAATAAGCTACAAGAATAAGCTATAAGCTCAATTAAGCAATTCTAAATCTTGCTACAACCAAACAGTCCACAAGGCCAATATGCAGGCCTGAGGAGGGCCCACAAATAAGCTCAGGGGTCTAAAATGAAACTTGAGCAATCAAGTCCACCTGGGTGGCTTCCCAATAAGCCAAAAAGCAAACCCTAAGGTCCACTAATAAGCACTTGAGAAGCTTTTGAAAATAGCTGAGTACACTGACTCTCCCAGTTAACTGGGTGGTATGGGACAAAGAACAAGCTGCTTGCAGCCCTAATAAATAAGCTGGAAATGGAAAGATATGCCTTGGAACTTTGAGTTGGGTGGTTAAGCTTCCCAATAAGCCAATAAGCAATGCTTATGGCTTATTAATAAGCTGTGGGTGAACCTATGAAATTGGGTGGTCAATGCTGAGTCACTCAGTATGCATGTGGTGATTAGGCCAACTTTAAAGCTTAAATAAGCTAAGAGCAAATGAGCTGAGATTCAATATAAGCACAAATCTAATAAGCTAGCCTACTAAGCTTTCCAAAAAGCTAATGGGGGTGTCCTGGGGTCCACTAATGAACATTGTGCAACCCTGTGAAGTTGGGTGTGCACACTGGGTGCAGGGGAGCTTTTTGCTCAAAGGACTAATTTCAAGTGTGCTTATTTATAAGCAAATGATATTCAAACTCAGATTTTCCTTTTGAAATAAGTTCCTCAGCTACCAAATAACACAAATAAACAAAAAGATTGGATTTCCAATCTCTAATCAACCCTAGAGATCATAAAGAAAAATTTGCTATTTATTTGAAAATGCACTTTTGACTTTTTATTATAAACTCTAGTTTGACTATATTGAACTTTGATCTTAACCTACTGACTTATTATGATGTTTTAACTTACTAAATGACTGAATCAAGCAATTATAACAACTACTGAACTAATTTGATAAGATTATAACTTAAAAATCCTAACAGTGTACAAGTGATAAGCAATTAAAGGTCTTTTTGACTTTTTTGTTGAAAACCATTGAGTTTTATGACAGAAAGGTTCTAATAGAACATGTTTAAGCATGTGACAACAAAGAAGAACAAATGATACAGCCTATAGCTCAGGCATATCAGCAATTCCAAACACCCTTTAACAGACACTTATACTTGATTTTTCAAAGAAATTGGTTGAATTAGACCTTCAAACTGCTTTCAGACTTGATACTTTCATATGATAAGTTTATATGAGCATAAATTAACCATAATCCAAGCATGAAACACAGAAGTGACAATAAAACTATTATTTGACTATGAAAATGAGATTCTTAGTAACTACAAATTTAAATGAACAAGCTATCTATATTAACTTAAATTATGACTAAATATTAATAATTAAGCAATAAAAACTCAAAATGAAGCAGTAATAAATAAGATGCAACAAAATGGAAACTAAGAAGGATTGCTTACAATTTTTGCATTCCAGCTAATAACCAAGAACAAGGACCCAAAGATCTTCCCTATAAGCCTTCCACAAGGCTTCTAATACCAAAGGCCATCCAAAATGCACCCTGCTCCAGCCTTGATCATCATTGCACACTTGATTTTTGATTTTCTCTTTATTTTTCTTTTTTTTTTTCGTATTTTCTTCTTTTATAACCAATACTGAGTTTTATAGTTTCTAATAGCTTATGAAAACTATATAAGGAACTTATATGAGCTTATGAATCCTTACCATTCACTACTAACAACAATAGAGATTATTGAAAATTTTGAGATAAGAGTAAACTTGCATAAACTGAAAATCGAACTTAAGTAACTAAAATTGGAACTGAAATTACTTTGATTATCACTAAAAACTTTAGAATTACAACTTGAAAACCTTGAAATACACTGGGACTTGTAATTAACTAAGTACGAAATTTGAAATACAAATTAAAACTACATCTCTTTCTCCTTGCATCTTCTTCCTTTTATAGGCTCACATTAGGGTTTGGGAACACCCTCTGAGCACTTCCCACCTCATCTTGACCCTTCATTTTGTTTAAATCATCTCTGCCGTTTAAAACTGTTTTTGGCACCAAAATCCATAGAGGTAACTTGTAACCGTTTTGAAAGCATTTAATGCTTCTGAGGTGACTAGTGATGGTGGGGGGACAATTTTGAGTGTAAGGATGGTTTATGGGTGGTGGTGTAAGGGTTTTGCAGGGCATAGGGTGGTGGAGGTTGTAGGTGTGACACGTGGAGTCCCCTGATGCAAAACCAGGGGAAGGGTTTTGGTTGTGGGGGTGACAGAGGGGGTAATGAGGTGGTAATGAGGTGGAAAGTGATGGCAAGTGGAGAGGGTAGATGGTGTATGGTGGTGAAGCAGGTGACAAGGTTGAAGATGGGGGTGGTCAACGCGGGTCAACGAGGGTCAATGTGTTGACCCCGTTTTATTTAAAAAGGGTGAGTGGGCTTGTGTGAGTTGGGCCTGGTGTAAGTGTGGGCTTGGGGTTTTATTTATTTTGGATTTAAGGAATATGGATTATAAGGAGTATATATGGTCCGGTTTGGTTTTGGTGTTAAATAAAGCCCAAGGACTAAATGTGTAATTTGATGAAACTTTAGGGGCTGATCATGCCATATTTCCAAAGTATCACAAGGGGCCATTCCTGCCATATAACATTAGTACAAGGATAATATTTGTATTTTTTTTCATTTTAAAAACTCCAGGGACCATTTATGTAATTTCACCAAAGTTGAGGGGGTGAAATTGTAATTTCCCACAAGTTATCAAAAAGTTCCAAATTGTATTTTATGAATAGTACAAGGGTGATATTTGATACAATTCCATTTTAAAACACCCAGGGACTAATTTTACCAATTTTGAAACTTGAGGGGTAAAAATTGCCATTTTATGAAAACTTTTATCCAGGGATTTATAGTGAACATGTTTGATTTCCCAAGGACTTAAGTTGACTTTTCTTTCATTTTTAAACCTTTAGGGACTAGTTTTGACAAGTTTTGAAAGTTGAGGAACTGAAACTGCCAATTATGCAAACTTTGTACGTTTTTTTATCTGTTTTTGATTATTTTGCATCTGAAACATATAAAACACACTTCTGGAATAATCTCAGTATTTTGATGCATATTTGAGTGTTTTTGGATGTTTTGGCAGTTCAGATTAGTATAAAATGATGAGTATTTAGACACTCATCAATCCCCCACAATAAAGTATTGCTAGTCCCTAGCAATATTTTGAGAAAATTTAATGGATTTTATGTATCTTTACCAAAAGCCATTACTTCTGGAGTAGCCAGGTGTGAGAACTGTGGTACACCTGATAACCGTGTGATCTTGAGCAAACCACCAGCTGTCAACGGATTTGATTAGTCTTTACCAAAAGCCGTTTGCTTCTGGACTAGCCAACTCTTGATGGAATAGTCAACATCTTGGTGAGCTGATTATCAATTATGGTTTTTTCACTGCCTTTACCATAAGCCATAATCTTGCAGGCTAGCCAACTCATTCACTTTATGGGATATGGCGAGTTGATTTACCATACAATTTTGGGCAAATTGCAAGCCATCAACGGTTTTGAGATATCTTTACCAAGAGCCGTTTGCTCCTGGATTAGCCAATCCTTATGTGAGTTAGACATGGCGGACTGATAACCATTTATTGCATTTCTAAGTGTGAAAAAAAATTAAATTTTGATCAAATGAGGGTGCTTGATGGAATATGTGTTTGAATTCGTGAGAATCCCCCCCCCCCCACACACTTAGAAATGAATATTGCCCTCAATATTCAAAGAACCGGGTGTTAAACTGACACTTAGAACATAAGAAGGAAATATTAGTAACCTTTATTTTAGTCTATGTATATATATATATATATATATATATATATATATATATATATATATATATATATATATATATATATATATATATATATATATTTGAAGATATATACAACATGTGGGGCATCTCCCCCACACACGGGTGGTACACACGGGTGAAAACCCATGTTCAGCTACTGTTTTTGATTACCGAGTCGCTAGCTTAACTCAACCTCGAATTGATTTGTTCATGAGGAAGCTACTGTTTTTGTTAACCGAGTCGCTAGCTTGACTCGACCCCGAATTTATTGGTCCATGGGGAAAGTTTGGAGATCCGGGACAACCATTGATTGTATGTCCCCTCCAAAGTAGTGTTTTAACCGATGGCCATTCACTTTAAAGTTGGAACCGTCAGGTTGAGCTAACTCAATAGTTCCATATGGAAATACTCTTGTTATAGTGAATGGTCCAGACCAACGAGTTTTAAGCTTTCCTAAGAATATCTTCAATCGTGAATTGAAGAGAAGGACTCTGTCACCGATGTTGAAAACACGGTTTTTAATTTTGGAGTCGTGGATCTTCTTGGTTTTTTCTTTGTAAATCAAAGAATTCTCATAAGCTTGATCACAAAGTTCATTTAATTCGTTTAGTTGAACCTTGCGGTGATCACCCGCTGTGTGAAGGTCAAAATTTGCATGTTTTAAGGCCCAGTAGGCCTTATGTTCTAATTCTATCGGAAGATGACATGCTTTCCCATACACTAGCTTATATGGAGTACACCTGATGGGTGTTTTGTAAGCAGTGCGGAAAGCCCATAATGCATCATCCAGCTTATCCGACCAAGAGGCACGGTTTTCTCCCACCGTCCTCTCTAGAATTCTCTTAATACCCCGATTCGAGACCTCCACCTGCCCACTTGTTTGTGGGTGGTATGCTGTAGAAAAACGGTGAGTTACACCATATTTCAGCATCACTCTTGCAAATTGTTCATTGCAGAAGTGTGTGCCACGATCACTGTTTATGGCACGAGGAGTCCCGAATCTGGTAAAGAGAGACTTCAGAAATTTAACAACTACTCGGGCATCATTGGTGGGTAAGGCTTTTGCCTCAACCCATTTTGACAGATAGTCGACTGCCACGAGTATGTATTTATTCCCTCGTGAAGACGGGAATGGCCCCATAAAATCAATGCCCCACATATCAAATATTTCACAGACTTGGATGGCGTTTTGTGGCATCTCATTCTTTTTGGAAATATTCCCGTGACGCTGGCAAGCCTCACAGGTTTTGATAAGTTCATGGGTGTCTTTATAGATCGTGGGCCAAAAGAATCCCGAATCAAACACCTTTTTGGCGATGTAGTTTGGGCTATGATGTCCCCCCGTGGGTCCATCATGACAAGCTTTAAGAATTTCCATGGCTTCTATGGACACACCGTCAGATGACTTGATCCGCACATATTTTGAATAAGTAGGGGTCGTCCCAGAAGTAATGTTTTACATCTTTAAAGAATTTTCTTTTCTGTTGGGATGACATCCCTTTCACAACGAAATTTCTCGCATGGTAATTTGCAAAGTCGGTAAACCATGGGGTGGTGGCATCATCCCGGGTAGAGATTAGATTTCGAGTCTCCAGAGGAAAAGTTTCATTAATCTCTTTTCTCTCGAGAATATCCTGATGAGGATTCTCTAACCGGGATAAGTGATCAGCAGCAAGGTTCTCTGCTCCTTTTTTGTCTCGTATGAGTATATCGAATTCCTGAAGGAGCAGGACCCAACGGAGCAGTCTTGGCTTTGCGTCCTGTTTAGTGAACAGGTATTTCAAAGCTGAGTGGTCCGTATACACCACACATTTGGTTAGGATTAAGTAAGACCTAAATTTCTCAAAGGCGTATACCACAGCTAATAATTCTTTTTCTGTGGTGGTATAGTGCGTTTGAGCTTCACTCATGGTCTTACTTGCATAGTGTATTGGCTGAAAATGTTTTGTTTTGCGTTGCCCAAGAACTGCACCAATAGCGAAGTCGCTAGCATCGCACATAAGTTCGAAGGGTAAGTCCCAGTCGGGGGCAACAAGGATCGGTGCCTCGGTAAGCCTTTTCTTTAAAGTTGAAAAAGCTTCGATGCACTCGAGGGAAAAGATGAAAGGAGCATCCTTTTCAAGAAGAGGAGTCATGGGCCGGGCTATTTTGGAGAAATCCTGAATGAATCTCCGATAGGACCCGGCATGGCCGAGGAAACTCCTTATTCCTTTAACAGTGGTGGGATGAGGTAGTTTAGCTATAACATCAATTTTGGCCTTATCGACCTCAATCCCACTTTTTGAAATTTTATGGCCGAGGACAATGCCCTCCTTAACCATAAAATGGCTCTTCTCCCAGTTTAGACAAAGATTAGTGTTTTCACAACGTTGAAGCATCTTTTCTAAATGGGAGAGGCATGAGTCGAAAGAATTCCCGATGACTGAGAAGTCATCCATGAATACCTCCATGGTTTTCCCGATCATGTCGTGGAAAATAGCCATCATGCACCTCTGGAAAGTGCCCGGAGCATTGCATAACCCAAAAGGCATGCGACGATAGGCAAATGTCCCGTAAGGGCATGTGAAGGTAGTCTTCTCTTGATCCTGTGGATCAACGGGAATCTGGAAGTAACCCGAGAAGCCGTCGAGGAAGCAATAATACTCATTCCCCGCTAGTCTCTCGAGCATTTGATCCATAAAGGGTAGAGGGAAATGGTCTTTGCGGGTGGCTTCGTTAAGGTTTCTGTAATCAATACATACTCGCCACCCTGTAACCAAACGAGTTGGTATCAACTCGTTATCCTCATTTGTGATAACCGTGATGCCACCCTTTTTTGGAACACAATGTATTGGGCTAACCCAAGGACTGTATGATATAGGGTAAATCAATCCTGCATCGATAAGTTTGATAACTTCTTCCTTGATAACTTCGTGGATTTTTGGATTTACCCTTCTTTGATGCTGCACGGCAGGTTTAAAGTCCTCTTCCATTAGGATTTTGTGTGTAAAAAAATCCGGGTTAATACCCTTTATGTCTGAGAGCTTCCAAGCAATTGCTTGTTTGTGGGACTTTAAAACCTTAAGCAGTGCGGTTTTCTCCTCATCCTTTAAGTCTTTCGCAATAATGACCGGTAACTTATCGTTACCTTCCAAGAATGCATACTCTAGATGAGGAGGCAGGTCCTTAAGTTCGACCTCGGGGAAATCATCATTTTTCTCAACATATTTGACTTCCGCGTTATGAAGTTGTGGAGGTAGAACAGGAATGGGAGAAGGATCTTTATTCAGTAACTTCTCAAGGAGAAGTATATCCCTCTCCGGGTCAATCTCTTGGCTATCAATTCCTTCAGGAACTGAATCATTTTTGAGAAAGGCCTCTAATTCCTCAACGACGAAATCACTTCCCTCAAACGGAGTGAGGGAAGGAGAAGAGTTAGCGATTATGAGGTGAGAAGAGGGAGTGGGATTGCCACTCGGAGAACTATCAGTGAATCCAAGGATTTCCTGAGCATACTCCTCGGATGCAATGTCAATGACATCAATTCGGTTGACCGATTCAGCATCATAATTCGAGGAGTATCTCGAGGTTTGATCAAGGTTGAACATTATCGCTTCAGTGCCAACTCGTAACGTGATTTCTTCATCGAAAACATCGATTAATGCACGACCCGTCCTTAAGAATCCCCTCCCAAGAATGAGAGGAACTCTTGGATCCGCATCGAAATCAACAACGACAAAGTCTGCCGAAAAATGGAACTTTCCCACTCTTACAAATACGTCCTCGGCAATACCAAGGGGACGTGAAATTGAATGGTCTGCAAGCTCGAGAGTCATGCATGTGGGACTAAGTGCCTGAAGAGAGAGCTTTTTCCAAACTGAGTAGGGCATTAAGTTGATGCTTGCACAAAGATCGGCCAAGGCAAAGCACTCAACCATCCCTAGCAAAATACATGGTATTAGAAATTTCCTGGGGTCTCCTAACTTCTCGGGAAGCTGTTTCAACAAAACTGCAGAACAGTTTTTATTGAGTGGAGTTCGTGCCATCTCAAATAGTTTTTCTTTATTGCTCAACAGGTTTTTGATTGTCGATGCGAATTTGGGCATTAAAAGAAGAGCATCCGCGAAACTAATATCGAAGTGTAATTCTTGAAAAATCTGAAAGAATTTTTCCATCTGATGATTAGCTTTTTCACGGAGCTTCTGGTCTTGAAATCATGAGGGATATGGAATTGTTGGTTTTGGGTTGGCTTTTGGATTTTCAACAGGACCTTCGGTTGTTTCAAACACGACTCTTTTAGGGGGAGTCGGGACCGGGATAACTGGAGGAGGGATGTCATTGGTACCTCCGTTATTAGTAGGAAGTACCGTATCCGTAGTATCCTCAGTTTCACATTCCTCTACCGGGATAGGAGAAGAGGTAGATGGAGTTGTGGGTCCTTTATAAGAAACTCCACTTCTTATGGTGATCACCTTTACATCGCCCCTCGGATTAGCGATCGTGTTGCTAGGTAAAGTACCTGAGCCCGAGGGTCGATCATTTAAAGACTTCTTCAAGTCAGAGATTTGACTAACCAGCACTTTGTTCAGTTCATCTTGGGATTTCATAAACTGTTTCAATAACTCATCAGATGATGGTCCAGTTGGAACAATGGCTTGATTTTGGTTTGAAAATTTTTGAGCCCGATTGTTCTGGAAATTCCCATGTTGCTGGTTGTTATTACCCTGGAAGTGGTTTTGTTGTTGAAAATTACCCTGAGGGTAATTGTTCTGACCTTGATTACGGTTATAGTTTCCTTGGTTTTGATTGTTTTGAACCTGGTTTTGACCAGAGTTGAAATTCCCTTGGTTGTTGAAACCTTGGTTCATTCGGTTCTGGTTCTGACTCTGGTTAAAGTTCTGGTTTCTGTTTTGACCATTTTTGTTCTGGGACTGATTAAATCCTGGTGGTCCAATGTAGTTATTGGAATGATAACTCAACAGATTTTGGTCCCCTTGCGGTTGGTAAGAATTACCTACCGTATTGTAAGAACCTTGGGCTGCGAATATGTTCTCTTGAGTGAAGCCACCGGAGGCTGGGCACTCAGGATACGGGTGTGGACCACCACAGGTTTCACAACTGATAGTTTTATTCTGCTGATTGTGATTTGTCTGGTGAATTCGGAGAACCACAGCAGACAAATCATCAAACTTTCTGGTAGGGGCAGCTATTTCATTATTTGCCGGAGTGACTGATTTACATGAGTCATTCCTCTCTGCAGAGGAGTCCCAAAAATTATGATGGGCAGTCATGTTTTCGATTAAGTCATAACACTCTTCAGGGGTCCTTTTCATAAAGGTGCCCCCAGCAGCAGCATTGATGGTGTCACGATGACAAAGTGTCAAACCATTATAAAAGGTATCAATAATGGTGACAAGTAGCATGTTATGGTTGGGACACCGATCAATAGCAAGTTTGTAGCGTTCCCATGCCTTAAATAAGGACTCTTCGGGAAGCTGTCTGAAGTTACTAATATCGTTTCTCAGCTTTGTAACCATAGATGGTGGAAAGTATTTAGCCAAGAACTTAGTAACCATCTCATCAAAAGTATGGATCGAATTCTTAGGAAGTCGATCGAACCATGAAGTCGCATGATGAGTGAGAGAATATGGAAACAGGTATAAACGCAGGCCGTCTTCGGTGACGCCATTTTGTTTCATGCTCTGGGTGACGGTTAAAAATTTATCGAGATGCTTGTTAGCATCGTCACCCGGCAAACCGTGGAACTGACATGAATTCTGGTCCTGTTGTATCATGTTGTGTTTTAGTCCAAAATCCAAGGCTCCAATTGTAAGTGGTGCAATGGGTCCACCCCTCCCGTGAATGGTAGGTTGACACAGTTCCTCCATTGTTCGGGTGTCAGGAACTGGTTCCTCCTTGGGAGGAATTGGGGGCTCGTCGTTCATTTTTAATGTGTATTCTTCTTCAACAGTACGTAACTCGGTTACGTTTCTATGACGATTACGTCGTGATTGTGAACGAGTGCGCATGCACTAAAAACAATTTTCAAAACAAGATCGAGGCAAAACCACAGTGAACTTAAATCCAATAATCACAAGTGAATGGCTGCTTTGAAAAAGGTACACCACCCACAGGGATATAATGGCAAGTTTTTATCTTAAGTTTGGGAACTTATTATGTTCACACCCCTAGTTGGTAGGTGTTCTGCCTTGGTTTGCGGTGGTAAACTTTTATGTAATTATATTCACAGTAAAATGTTTTTAGCTTTTCGTGTATGGGTGAAAAAACTTGGACAATATTTTTGGAACTGATTCGTTAACCGAAATCGTTCCTTTAAGATTACTCGCAGGCTAGCGGGAGGGAATAAATGGATCCCTCTTCAGTTCGCAATTTAATGTCAGAACTTACCTTATACCAGCTGTTTCAGGTTGTAATCTTAAAGACAACGAAGTAATTTAACTTCACATTTTGTTTTGTTGTTTATGATTTTTTTTGGTGTTTTTAACACTTCAGGAAAAGTGTTAGTGAACTTTTTCAGATACGATTTTGATTTTTACAAAGTGATGGTATTTGTATAGGAGGGGTTTTGAAAACCACTATACCTAAATCGTTTTGAAATACGCAACAACCTCCCCGGCAGCGGCGCCAAATTTTGACTCCTCCCAAACCAACCAGTCAAGCGTGTGCAGTTGATAGGTCCACCTGGGAGAAAAAGTCAAGTATTAAAATCCGTGGAAGTACAGGAAAATCCCCGGGTCGTTAAGTCCCAACGAGATTGAAATTGTATTTGTAAACGTTTTTGGGAATAAATGGTACTGAGGACAGTAACCAAAGATTAAGTGGGTTTGAGTTACACTACTGATATTATTTGGATGATAATATAAAACAAGCACAGTAAACAGCTAGGTATATACGTAAACCGAAATGTAAACAACTACGTGTGCGTACTGAGAAAAATGTGAGTTTTAAGGAAAAATAAACTACATGGGTTAAAAATGAAAATTCTATAAACTTAAACTTAAAAGAAAATTAAATTAAAAAGAAAATTATTTTTTTTGATTATTTTATTATTTATTATTAATTATTTAATTAAAAACTATTTAACTATTTAATTAAAACTTAATTTAAATTAACCTAAAAATGATAAATACTACAAATTAAACTAAAAATTTGCAAAACTATTTTCTAAAACTTAAAACTGAACTTGAAGAAAGTATAAAAAATAAAAATAAATATTTCTGTCTTTTTATGGTTTTTCTTTTAATTAATTACTAATTATTTTTATTAAACTATATAAACTATTTTAAATTACTAATAATACTAAATTAACTTATAAAATTATGAAAAAATTTATAAAACTAATTAACCATCACAGGAATCCTAAAAAATTATAAATTTTTTCTAAAAATTATATTTAGGCTAATTTACTTATTAATTACTTATTTATTAATTAAAATCTAATTAACTAAATTTAATTAAGGAAAATAGGAAATGAACAGTAGCAATTAGGAAAATATTTTCTAAAAACACCTAATGATTTATAAAACTTAAAAAAATATGTAAAAAGGTACTACTATTAAATAAAAATTATTAAAACTATTTAATTAACTAATATTACCTAATTATTAATTAAACTATTATTAATTAAAATAAATTTTATTTGAACAGTAAAAATTATGAAAAAATTACAGGAAGTATATTAAGTAATGAAAAGCCTAGGAAAAATAAGTGGGTGTCAACAGCTTATTCAAATAAGCTGTAATAAGCCAAACGGCTTAAATAAGCTTATTACTCAAAAACAACCTTAAGGGTGTGTTTGGTAAGGAGAAATAAAGCCAAAGAAATGGAAATGGTGCAATTTCCCGTGTTTGGTAAGATCGAGAAACTAAATGGCGGAGAATTTCAAATTCTCGAGAAAAATAATCCTTTGTATTTTGATTTCTTTAAATTCCATCCAGTTGATGAAGGCGATGGGCCTCTTTGTAGAGAATTGGCCATATATTATTTAATAAAAAATAAATAAAGGCTTAAAAAGTAGGTGTACAAAAGGATATATCACGTGGCATGCACATTTCCTTCACAACTCCAAATAAATTGATGAACCCTAACCCCCAAAATAACTTGTTTGAAAACTTTTTTCTCAGATTCGTTGCCTTTGGTTGCCATCTACATACTTTTCATCCATAAATTTAATCCCAAATCATACTAACTTAATCCACTTTGTATTCGTCAGGCATCTTCCTTACTTCATCAAAATACTCAAAGTTATTAGGTATTTGTTCATGAAATAGGCACAAGTGTTATCACTTTTATTTTTGGTACAATGTTTTGTAATTACTGTTACGAGGTTTTGGATTGTTCTTGACATGAATTTTGTATCTCAAAAACTTGATTCTATTTTTTAATTGGGTGTTTCATATGTCTCTTTTGAGTTTGAATGATCAAATGCTTCATCACTTTGCTTGACGTTACTATTGCTATAATCATATACGGATACAAATTAATTGTAATTAGAAACAAATTTATGTATCATTCATTTTGATTTCACTGTTATTCTCACCAAATTAAAGCAAAAAATAAAATAAAATTTTCTCTTTTTTTATTTAATTAATTTCTCTATTGTTACCAAACACTAGAATTGACTAAATTTCTCAACCAATTTCAATTCTCTAACTTTCTTTTTCTCCGCCCAATTCCATTTATCTGAAATTCTCTCTAAGTATGATACTAAGTATATTGTTTATGGAGACTTGAACGGAACTGGTGCCCCAGAGCTAATGGAAGGGGTGTGTATACTTATGCATGATACTATCCAAGAGGTCACAGGTTCGATTCCCACACACACCCAAATTTTTGCAAACTTTTATTTTTTTTATTTTCTTTTTACAAACCTATTAAATAAGCAAAAATAACAAACTTTAAAAAAGGAAAACTTTTTATAACAGCCAAATAAGCTCTGTATGAGCTTATTTCCTTAACAGATGGCTTAAATAAGCCAAATTGGATTTTTAAGAGTAAAAAGCTACAAATAAGCTACAGAGAGCTAAATAAGCTATAAACTACTGAATTATACCTAAAGTAACCTAAATCAACTAAATAAGCTACAAGAATAAGCTATAAGCTCAATTAAGCAATTCTAAATCCTGCTACAACCAAACAGTCCACAAGGCCAATATGCAGGCCTGAGGAGGGCCCATAAATAAGCTCAGGGGTCTAAAATGAAACTTGAGCAATCAAGTCCACCTGGGTAGCTTCCCAATAAGCCAAAAAGCAAACCCTAAGGTCCACTAATAAGCACTTGAGAAGCTTTTGAAAATAGCTGAGTACACTGAGTCTCCCAGTTAACTGGGTGGTATGGGACAAAGAACAAGCTGCTTGCAGCCCTAATAAATAAGCTGGAAATGGAAAGATATGCCTTGGAACTTTGAGTTGGGTGGTTAAGCTTCCCAATAAGCCAATAAGCAATGCTTATGGCTTATTAATAAGCTGTGGGTGAACCTATGAAATTGGGTGGTTAATGCTGAGTCACTCAGTATGCATGTGGTGATTAGGCCAACTTTAAAGCTTAAATAAGCTAACAGCAAATGAGCTGAGATTCAATATAAGCACAAATCTAATAAGCTAGCCTACTAAGATTTCCAAAAAGCTAACGGGGGTGTCCTGGGGTCCACTAATGAACATTGTGCAACCCTGTGAAGTTGGGTGTGCACACTGGGTGCAGGGGAGCTTTTTGCTCAAAGGACTAATTTCAAGTGTGCTTATTTATAAGCAAATGATATTCAAACTCAGATTTTCCTTTTGAAATAAGTTCCTAAGCTACCAAATAACACAAATAAACAAAAAGATTAGATTTCCAATCTCTAATCAACCCTACAGATCATAAAGAAAAATTTGCTATTTATTTGAAAATGCACTTTTGACTTTTTATTATAAACTCTAGTTTGACTATATTGAACTTTGATCTTAACCTATTGACTTATTATGATGTTTTAACTTACTAAATGACTGAATCAAGCAATTATAACAACTACTGAACTAATTTGATGAGATTATAACTTAAAAATCCTAACAGTGTACAAGTGATAAGCAATTAAAGGTCTTTTTGACTTTTTTGTTGCAAACCATTGAGTTTTATGACTGAAAGGTTCTAATAGAACATGTTTAAGCATGTGACAACAAAGAAGAACAAATGATACAGCCTATAGCTCAGGCATATCAGCAATTCCAAACACCCTTTAACAGACACTTATACTTGATTTTTCAAAGAAATTGGTTGAATTAGACCTTCAAACTGCTTTCAGACTTGATACTTTCATATGATAAGTTTATATGAGCATAAATTAACCATAATTCAAGCATGAAACACAGAAGTGACAATAAAACTATTATTTGACTGTGAAAATGAGATTCTTAGTAACTACAAATTTAAATGAACAAGCTATCTATATTAAGTTAAATTATGACTAAATATTAATAATTAAGCAATAAAAACTCAAAATGATGCAGTAATAAATAAGATGCAACAAAATGGAAACTAAGAAGGATTGCTTACAATTTTTGCATTCCAACTAATAACCAAGAACAAGGACCCAAAGATCTTCCCTATAAGCCTTCCACAAGGCTTCTAATACCAAGGGCCATCCAAAATGCACCCTGCTCCAGCCTTGATCATCATTGCACACTTGATTTTTGATTTTCTCTTTATTTTTCTTATCTTTTTGTATTTTCTTCTTTTATAACCAATACTGAGTTTTATAGTTTCTAATAGCTTATGAAAACTATATAAGGAACTTATATGAGCTTATGAATCCTTACCATTCACTACTAACAACAATAGAGATTATTGAAAATTTTGAGATAAGAGTAAACTTGCATAAACTGAAAATTTAACTTAAGTAACTAAAATTGGAACTGAAATTACTTTGATTATCACTAAAAACTTTAGAATTACAACTTAAAAACCTTAAAATACACTGGGACTTGTAATTAACTAAGTACGAAATTTGAAATACAAATTAAAACTACATCTCTTTCTCCTTGCATCTTCTTCCTTTTATAGGCTCACATTAGGGTTTGGGAACACCCTTTGAGCACTTCCCACCTCATCTTGACCCTTCATTTTGTTTAAATCATCTCTGCCGTTTAAAACTGTTTTTGGCACCAAAATCCATAGAGGTAACTTGCAACCGTTTTGAAAGCATTTAATGCTTCTGAGGTGACTAGTGATGGTGGGGGGACAATTTGGAGTGTAAGGATGGTTTATGGGTGGTGGTGTAAGGGTTTTGCAGGGCATAGGGTGGTGGAGGTTGTAGGTGTGACACGTGGAGTTCCCTGGTGCAAAACCAGGGGAAGGGGTTTGGTTGTGGGGGTGACAGAGGGGGTAATGAGGTGGTAATGAGGTGGAAAGTGATGGCAAGTGGAGAGGGTGGATGGTGTATGGTGGTGAAGCAGGTGAAAAGGTTGAAGATGGGGGTGGTCAACTCGGGTCAACAAGGGTCAATGTGTTGACCCCGTTTTATTTAAAAAGGGTGAGTGGGCTTGTGTGAGTTGGGCCTGGTGTAAGTGTGGGCTTGGGGTTTTATTTATTTTGGATTTAAGGAAAATGGATTATAAGGAGTATATATGGTCCGGTTTGGTTTTGGTGTTAAATAAAGCCCAAGGACTAAATGTGTAATTTGATGAAACTTTAGGGGCTGATCATGCCATATTTCCAAAGTATCACAAGGGGCCATTCCTGCCATATAACATTAGTACAAGGATAATATTTGTATTTTTTTTCATTTTAAAAACTCCATGGACCATTTATGTAATTTCACCAAAGTTGAGGGGGTGAAATTATAATTTCCCACAAGTTATCAAAAAGTTCCAAATTGTATTTTATGAATAGTACAAGGGTGATATTTGATACAATTCCATTTTAAAACACCCAGGGACTAATTTTGCCAATTTTGAAACTTGAGGGGTAAAAATTGCCATTTTGTGAAAACTTTTATCCAGGTATTTATAGTGAACATGTTTGATTTCCCAAAGACTTAAGTTGACTTTTTTTTCATTTTTAAACCTTCAGGGACTAGTTTTGACAAGTTTTGAAAGTTGAGGGACTGAAACTGCCAATTATGCAACCTTTGTAAGTGTTTTTATCTGTTTTTGATTATTTTGCATCTGAAACACATAAAACACACTTATGCAATAATCTCAGTATTTTGATGCATATTTGAGTGTTTTTGGATGTTTTGGCAGTTCAGATTAGTATAAAATGATGAGTATTTAGACACTCATCAGCGACCCCCTTAATTTTAAGGGGGCCGGCACACAATTAAGGGGACCGGCCACGCTCCCCTGTCAGATTCTGTCAGAAATTTTTCCCTATAAATACCACCTCAAACCTGGAATTTTTCTTACCTCTTGCACGAAAATTTTCAGATCCAAATATCTCTAAACATCCTCCTAAAAACCCTTTGATCATATAATTGTTAATCCTTGTTTCAAGTGATTCATTCCCACGCCTCTCATCTCTCAAAGTGCAAGAGAAGAATACTCTTTCAACATCAAGTTGTGAAGTATTGTAGATTTGTGTATATAGTCTAGTTGTTGTGTACATTCATTGTAAAGGTGTGATAGTATTGTAACTAGATAGATCTAGGAGTAGAAGTTGTGAATAGAAATAGTGAGATATAAGTAGTTTGTTGTGAAGAAGAAGAGCTAGGAAGTAGATAGTTGTGAAGAAGATTGTTGTGAAGTAGATAGTTGTGAAGCTAGATAGGTGTGAAGAAGTAGTGTTGTGATTAAATAGTGACTAGGTGTGAAGAAGGTGTGTAGAAGGTATGAATAAGTTGTGACGAAGTTGTGGTGTGTATATTGGTGTGTAAGGTTTTCTCCGCCATAAGGGAGCTTGTTGACATAGTGAAGAAAACTCTCAAGTAGGTGACTCGAGGAGTGGAGTAGGGCAAGGAAGGTGTCCTTGTAGCCGAACCACTATAAATCCTTTGTCTCGCGGTTAGATCTTTCCATATCTTACTTATTATCTTGTTTATATCATTATTACTTTTGTAGATGTAGAGGTTTATATATGTAGTTGCTCATATAGTGCTAGTATTGATTTTACTTAAAGATCAAACAAAAGTTTCATTCACAAAACAAAGTTTTTACAATCAAACTAAAAAGGTAACATACATATAATTGATCATTTCGATCAAGTATAGTTTTCATACAAAATATAACTAAGGATTATAAAATAAACGTTTACTTACTTGTCTCTCGTATGTAGATATAATTGTTTATATTATGCATGTGTTGATTTCACATACTTAGCTTACATTATTATTATTGTTCATACTTAGATATAGTTGTTCATATTGTTCAAGATTTGAGTTCACATAAGATAGAATCAAAGTTTTTAAAAGCAAACAAGACTTTAAAACTAAACTAAGTTTTCATAATAAAATTAAAAAGACGTAAAACTATTCAACCCCCCCCCCTTCTAGTTTTCCACAGAATTGCAACCTACCATTTTCTTGTATGTTAGTTTATGTTATTTAATGGTTTTTTACCTAATCATGAACAAAGGTGGACAACTAGAATGTTGTTTCTTTGATGAATGGATTAATAAATTGGATGCTCTTTCAGACAACCAAAAAGAATCATCGACTCTTATGGTTATGATCCTTCAACTAGCCAGGGTCAAATATTTCAACAGTAAGTACCTAGACATTCTATTTCATACTGATTTTTGTTTAAATCATATGTTGATCATTTCATTTATTTATCTTGCAGAAAAACCTTCTGTTAATCCCGCTGTTTTCTCCACTAAGCTGAATATCGATGCTGATTTACCTGAAATACATGCATTCAGGAAGAGGTACAAATGGTTAAATACTTAAACTGCATGATGTAAAATTCAAACAATAATGAACAATTTTATTTTCACATATATCAAGAAGTTGATAGTTATGATGCCAACAAGAGTGCTATAAGTGTCTACACTCCTGTCAAGAAGGAAGTTACCCTTGAGGAATTCTTTGGTGGTGCCACCAAAAAAATGGTTGGAGACATTCGGGAGTCTGCATGGGTAAGAGTTCTTATTTTAGGTAATACGTTCATTAAACAAAAATCAAAATATTATGAAAATACTTTGTTTTCCCCAATTTAGGAGACTAATACACATTTTAACTTTAAACATTTTACTTAGGAATATGAATGCATAGTGTATGGGAAAGTTCACAAAATCCATCTAGAGTACGGATGGACGTATATCGGTTGCAAAAGATGTGGTAGGGTTGCAAAACCAATTGAGGATGAAGGTGATTCTTCGTCCAAAAAACAAGTTCAGTCATCAAAAGCAGGAAAGGCTAAGGTGCAGCTTTGGAATTGCAAGGTGCATAAAACAATTATAGCTGTCGGACAAAGTAAGTTTATTTATGAGCCAGTTTATAATTACTACATAGCAACTTTATTTAGGTTAATTTACAGTTTTAAAATCAAATAAGAAAACTCTTTCGAATTGCAACTGTAGGTACAAAGTCGTTGTACGAGTGATTGATGATACCGGTTCTGCTTCCTTACTTTTGTTTGATGATATGATCAATACTCTGGTTGATATTCCTTGCTACAAACTAAAAGAGCAATATGGGCCTGATGCTAAAGACATGTTCCCAGAGGAACTGACAAACCGAATAGTTGGGAAGATGTTGTTGTTTCGTTTTCCTTATACAGAGTGGAACATAAACAACAACCATTATGTTTACCAGGTGTCAAATATGTCTAATGATGCTGAATACATTAAAATCTTCAAAAAAGATTTCGTCAAAGAGGTTGCCTCAATACCTGTTACTTTACTTATTGATTGGTCCTGAACGGTCAACTGAATCAACCAAGTGAATGGTCAACTAAGTCTTTCAAACGTCTTAGACCAACTAACCAAGGAGTATAGTGAATCACTGGGTCGTCATGTCCCAGTGAGGCGTGCAATTGTATTTGTGAACGTTTTAAGTGATCGGGTGATTAATCAGGAGGTCAGGAATTTGATTATTATGATTATACTACGAGATTATGATTGAAAATAACTTAAAAACACTATAAGAACAATTATTGATGATTAGATAATCTAAAAACGTGATTTAAACCTAAAAACGCGCGTTTGAATTTAAAATAAACGCGAACGCGCAAAATAAAAAGTCAAACAGGAGCAAATAAAATCCTACGGTTATGAAATTTATATTTTTACAAACCTAATGATATAAGAAAATTTTTGGAAAATTAAAATTATTTTTACAACTATTTAATTAATTACTATTAATTATTTACTAATTATTAATTACCTTTTAATTAACTAAATTATACTAAATTACAATTAATTATGAAATTTAACTAGAAAAAAGAAAATTTAAATTTAGAAAAATCTAAAATATTATAAAACTAATTTTAAAACAGAAAATCTATTTTTTTCTACTTGTTAATTAATTATTACTAATTAAAAACTAATTATTAATTGATTTAAACTAAAGTAAATTGTAGAAAATACTAGATGACAAAAGAAAAATCTGAAAAAATTTCTAAAATTATTAGAGGTTATAAGAAGCCTAAGAAAAATTTAAAATTAAGCATTGCTTATAAATAAGCAGAAAAATAAGCCAAAGGGCTTAAATAGAAGTTATCACTTTATGTATTTTTGGCTTCTTCTTGATTTTCTTTTACACAACTATTTAAATACTGAAATAATGCAACTTTAATAAAGGTGACTTGATTGGAACTTAAAAATAAGCAAAATGAGTGCTTAAGAGCTTAACAGCCTATGCTTTTGGCACAAATTGATGTTTCAAGCTTTAAACAAGTAGTCAAATTAAGCAAAAAAAAGGTGAAACAGAAGTACAATAAGATGAAAGTAAGCAAGAGGGATTGGAAATAAGCAATTAGGTACAAGGGGTAGCACTGATAAGCTTGGAATAAGCTAATAAGCACTTCCAACTTTTATTGTGGCATAAGCAGGCCTGCAGTCAACCTTAAGGGCAAAATAAGCTTATGAAATAAGCTGATAAGCACAAAACAAGGACTGAGGTAGCAAGTTGGGGTGGTGGGATTTCCAAAAAGCCAAGACTCACACAAGGGGACCCACTAGAGAGCGTATGGGAGGCTTATGAAAAAGCCACAATGTCACTATATGTTTATTGAAGACAGAAAATGGGACAATGTAAAAAGACAAACCAGCTTATCTAAAAAGCTGAGAAGCTCAGAATAAGTGATTGGCCCAAAACGGTCAACCAAAATTGACCAGGTGATGGTCAACAAGGTCAAACAACCTAGAGTCAATGCTCCGCGGAATATAGTGTTTCCCCGGGTCGTTATGTCCTGACGAGGTGTGATGATTATCAAACGGATTTGTGATCGGGTGAATTTGGACAGGAAAAGGTTTGTTAGTGATTAAACTAGGGAATCTACAACGAAATAGCTTAAACAAGATATAAAGATGATTACGTGAAAGTTAGATACCTAAAAACGCTTGAAATCTAAAAACGCGTACGTTTACATTTGAAATAACGTAAACGTACAAAATAAAACGTGAAAATTGAAATCTAAAAACCCCTAGGGGGTGAAAATGAATTTTTTACAAAACCTAAGGATACAAGAAAATTTTTAGAAATTTAAAATAAATTTTTACACTATTTAATTATTTATTATTAATTAAATACTATTTAATACTTATTATTAATATTTAAATAACTTAAATATAATACAATATTAATTTATCACTAGAAAAATGAAAATTAAATTTCTAAAATTATAAAATAACTAAAAACAAGTTTTAAAATTAAAAATATGTGTTTTTGTCTTTTTGTGGTTTTTCTATTAATTAATTACTAATTAAATATTAATTACCAAATTAAACTAATTTAAATTATAAAAAATAGAAAATGAACAGTAAAAATTCTAGAAAAATTCCAAAAATTATATTATATTATATAAAAGCTAGGAAAAATATAAAAACTAGGTCTTACTTAATAAAAATTAATTATGCTATTTAAAACTTAATTTTTAATTAATTATTAATAAAACTAATAATAAATCTAATAATTACTAAATGACAAAATAAAAATCTGAAAAAATTACTAAAATTACTTTAATATAAAAGGTAATTCATAAAAATAAAAAAAAAATGCCAAGTACTTAATAAAAATTTAAAAATGAAAATTTAAATTTAAATTATATTAAATAGAAACTATCACTTATTATTAAATTTGATTTTCTGGAATTTTCATTTGGAAACTTATTTCACAACTAAAAACAACTAACTTTTGTAAAAACAACTTTTTTGGAACTTAAAAATAAACACTGTGGAAGGTTATTTGCTCCAAAGTTGACTTTGGTTGACCAAAAGAGAAAATAAGCTCAAATGAGCTTAAGTGGGACCTACAAGAGTGAATTTCGGTCCAAATATGTTAAGTAAACATGTTTGAGCTAGGAAAAACAAAAGGTATCCACAGAATAAGCTAATAAGCACAATTATAAGCACATTGGAACTAGCTCAATTCAGAAAATGAGACAAACTTAAGGGGCTGATTCAGGTGGGGTCCACAGGTTCCAAGGTCAAACCAATGGTCAAACCTTGAAGCCTACCAGGGGGAATTGAATGAACCAAGAATGGAGACTGTGGGACCACTATGGTGGCCAGAAACCACCACCAAAGTGGTGGTGATGGAGTGGTGACCTGCTGATGCAGGGCAGGGTCCTCCCCTGCAACTGACTTTGGGGGGCTGTGAGGCCCAGAGAAAAATTCACAAAATTATAGCAACTATGGGATTTTGAAGATGAGCTGGGGGTTGTAAATATGAACAAGTTTCAAGTCCTAAAACCTTATACAAAATTCTAGAAAATTCTTGCTATTTTGGAAAAAAAACTGAGTTCATACATTTTTGACTTTTCATACAAAACTTGATTTTGACTTTTATGAAGTTCTAATCTATCCTACTGATAGAGAATGATGTTATATGATATAATGAAACTAAATTATGCAACTACAACAAATAATGAACTTGTATGAATGAATTGGGAGTGTAAAGTCCAAACAGTCAACTGCTATGGTGTGAGAATATGGATTTTGACTTTTGCAACTTACAACTACCTAAAACTTGACTACCTTGGACTAATTTGATGATAGGGAAGATGTTGGAACAGGTTTGGGACAATGAACTTCCCACCCACACAGCAAATCAGACTAAACCAAACACCCCTATAACTTGACTGTTTTTGTGATTTCAAAAGAAATGAGGGATTATGTCCATGAAACTGATCCACAGTGATTTACTATGATGCAATAGGCTAAA
>JARVZY010006377.1:0-26578 GCA_030686995.1 Artemisia argyi
AGTGAACCACTTTTAAGGGGTCATTTAAGGCCGAATTCAAATTTATTTGATCAAATATTGCCCTAAATTGTTCCTTTTGTCATTTTAGGTACTTTTGGAGAGAAATCTGGAAAAGGAAGCATTTTCGACGTTTTTGGAGCATAAAAGTGAAGAAAACGGCAAAGTCTCAATTTTCCTTGCTGGAAATAGTACCTGACGGCGTCACAAATTCCTTAATGACGGCGTCAAGTGTCACAAAAGGGGTGGATGTGGAAGATGTCCGTGGCGGTCCAGTAAGTTTTGTACATAGGACATGACGGCGTCACCCAAGGCCGTCATGGTCCAAGAATTGGTGACGGTCCAGAACAGATTTACACATGACGGCGTCACAAGCAGATCTAGGCAATACGATTTCATTATGGCGGCGAGTTGCCGGCGTCACGAATTCCTTCTTGACGCCGTCACCATGTAAAATCTATATATAGTGTTCCAAATTTTATTCATAGTGTACAACTTTGAGGGAAAACCCCTAGGCCGATTTTTACAGCTTTTTCAAGGGTTTCAACCCTTTGAATCTTTCATGTTCTAATTGAGATAAGTACTCTTTCAATTCAATCAATATGTCTATGTTTTGTTTGAATATATCTTACGCTTGTCTTCTATTTAACATGCTCGGCTAGATTTCTTTTGTGTTTGCTTAGATGTTGATTATGGGTTGATTGTTTGTTTATAATTGTTACGGAAGATTGAATTCGATGTTAGGCTTAAGAAAACTGGAAGACTTCCATTGGTAACTTGCTTGAACGTATTAAGAAACATGATAGGAGGTGTACTACGATTTTTGGTTGTATTTAATGCGTAGGAGAATTCTAATGATCCGATGTTAGGAGCTTCTAACGGCTCGACATAGGAGAGAAGTAGGATCCTATAGAGTTAGGGAATATTGTACACGGTCCTACGACTAGTATTAAGGAATATGACCCGTCATCCATGCAATTGTACCAAGCGATTAACCTGTAAAAGATATATAGGGAGTAATGAAATCTAAGCAAACACAACTTTTCCTATCATTGTTTACACCACATTAGTATAATTAGTTTCATTTTCATTTATGTTATTTTAATTTAATTGCATCAGTAGTTATTTGGGTTAGTTGGCTAGCAACTAATTCCGCCCACCCTTTCAAAACCCGAGATTTTAATTTCTTTCATAAAAATATAAAAATACAAAAAGAATCATCCCTCACCTCTAGACTTAGTTTAAGAGACTTTCTAATCCTAGCGACACTATTCCTGAGTTGAACGATCAATCCCCCAGTACTTGTCACTATGCTATACTACAATGATCAGGTACACTGCCTGGTGGGGGTTGTAAGCTTCTCAAGATCCCTTGAGAGGTAAAACCTTTTGCAAGGTTGCAAAACCACGCATCAAGTTTTTGGCGCCGCAGCCCGGGGAATAGTTATTGTCTAGGTTAGGGTTTCTTTTTATTAGGTCTACTTGCTAGATTCCTTTCTAGCAAGATTTTATTTTTATTTTTAGGTTTTCTTTAGTCTATCTCATTTCTTCATGTCTTTGTTCGTAACCCTTACCATCCGACATCATGGAAGGTGGTAACATCTTTGAACCCATCAACCTACCAATTCAAAACCACCCACAAAACCCACCACTACCAAACCAACCTCCTAGGCCCCGAACTTTAGGAGAGTATTCCCGTCCTAGCCACCAAGGCTATCGAAGCACCATTGAGCTCACCCAAGGAGCCAATGTGTCTCCCTTGCGATCCGACACCATCCGGTTGGTGCAAAGCGGATGTGCATTTCATGGACTTCGTTCCGAAGATCCTAATCAACATCTCAAGGACTTCCTTAAAATCGTAGATTCTATAGACCTTGATGCTACAACTAGAGAGTCGACCCGATTACATGTATTCCAATTCTCTCTACGTGATCAAGCTAGTCAATGGCTTGAACGTTTACCCGCGGGATCCACCACCTCATGGGATGATCTCACCACTCGTTTCCTTGCTCAATTTTTCCCACCGGGGAGAACTACCAAGCTTAGAAATGATATCTTGATGTTCCAATAATGTCAAGGTGAAACTCTATATGAAGCATGGACTCGTTTCAAGGACTTACTCCAAAAAGTCCCTCATCATGACATAGATCTTTGGCTCCAAGTCCAAATCTTCTATGACCATATCGATCTCTCCACAAGGCGAACCATTGACCAATCGGCCGGTGGCAAGCTACGTGATCTAAGTGCAGAAGAATCATGGGAACTCATGGAAGATCTTGCTCTCTATGACAACGAAAGTTGGAATGACCCCCGTGATTTGAACAAAATGGTCAAGGAAATATCTTTGCCTTCGAACAATTCTAGCACTCCCGACCGTAGAATCATGGAACTTGAAAAACAAGTCAAGTTTCTCATGAAATCCTACGAAGCTCCTAAGCCTTCAAGCCAAGTGAACAAAATCACTTCTTCATGCGAATTATGTAGTGGTCCCCATGACACTCGTGATTGCGTGGAACTCACAGGACAAGCTTTTGCGGACTACGCATCCTTGTGTACCGACGAAGCGGGAGATAAGTGGTACACTTTCAAACCCGAGCCAAACCCTTACGGTGATTCCTACAACTCTTCTTGGAAAAATCACCCGAACCTGAGGTGGAAGCAAAATCAAAACATGCCCCAAAATAATTATTCCAATCCACCTAATCGTTAGCAACAAAATGGTCCACCATCTAACCGTACTTTCAACAACAACCCTTCTAATAACTATGGTAGTACCAATAATCTTGAGGGATTGATGTCCAAATTTATGGCATCTCAAGAAGCTCGCATAGCTTAGTTTGAAACCGAATTCAATCAACAAAAACGGAGATGACCAATAAGATTGACAACTTGTTAAAAGCCCTCAACAACCAAGTGCTAATGACACCTAGGAAGGATACTAGGGATATTAGTAGAGGAATCTAAATTAAGGACCCCTCATCATCCAAACAAGTCCACTTTGACAACGTTGTCACCATTAAGCCAATAGATAAGAATATAGAAGAAAGGGACAAGGATGATGTTGGGATAGAAACCGGGGCTAAGGATGAGGGTAAGGAAGTTGAGGATATTAAGGGAGAAAAATTAGAGGAGGTAGAAAACATGAAAGAATACTTTGATAAGTTACCCACCAAGGAGGAACGAGAATATCACAAGGATCTATTCGATGATCCCGAGACACCATACGTCCTTGGTTCACCCCTTATTAAAGTAGGTGATCCCTCTAACATCAACATACCATGCAACATTGGGCATATGCATGTGTGGAAAGCTTACATCGATCTTTGGTCTCCTATAAACATCATGACAAGGACCTATTATAATTGGGTAATGAAGAAGCAACTTGAATGTAGGATAATGCCTATCACGAATTGGATGAGCAACTTTGTAGGAAGAGTGAAAGGATTACATGTCTTTGTAGGAAACTTCACTTATGTTACCGACTTTGTGATTGTAGAGGATATTCGTCCGGTAATAGATGATTGCCTAAGTCAAGTAGTGTTCGGAAAACCGTTTGTTGAGGCCTCTAAGATGAGTTATGACCCATCCTTGGGGATAGTTAGATTCAAGGAAGAGAATGATGAGATTGCTTACCAAATGCCCTATAAGATTGAACAGTACCGTCTTCTATCAAACCTAGAAAAGGAGCACAAGCAAGCGGTTTACTATAGGAATGATGAGGATAGACGTAGAGGAGTATATTATGTCATGAGTAGAATATTCGGTTTCTACAAGGAATGCTTGCAACTAGGCCCGTAATACAAAACTAAGATTGGAGATGACCTAGAGAATGAGACCAAAGACGCGGTCACGTGATAGCCCATGACCTTGAGTCTAGCTACAAGACTCGTAAATAAAGAAAAGCGCTTCTTGGGAGGCAACCCATGTTTTGTGTGATTTTTATTTGTTTGATTGTTATTTGTTTCCGTATGCATGCTTTATTTTTTATTGCTGATAGATCATGTTTCAAACTAAATTGTGAAAATGCTTTATTTTGTTGTTTAACTTCGTCTTAACTTCATATAAAGGTATTTTGCAAAAGCTAAGTGTAAGGGGAAACCCCAAATTTGTTTATAAGAACGAAATTGATCATGATTCTCCACAATATTAAATGAACATGTATATTAGTATTTGTTAGAGTCAAATGCTTGTATCGAGTCATAATGATGTTTTGCAGGATTTTCCAGGAAGTAGGACATAAGTTTTTCCAGAAATTTTCCAGAAACTTAACAAAAAGATTTCTGCAGGTCACTTTTGACGGCGTCAGGAATTAACTCCTGACGGCGTCATGTGTAAAATTCTGGAAATTTTGCGAGTTTTGTTTTTCTAACGAAATCTTGAAGTTTTTGTTAATTATTTAGTTTTATAAACTCCAGGAAATCTGCAAACATTGATTCCACAAGCATTATATCTTACATTGCTTTCTAGGACTTGTTAGTATATATAAATTGCCGCCGATTTGACGTGAGGTTGCCTTGTTTGTTTTCTCAGATTTAACAAGTTATATATGACAAGAAGATCATTTATTTTTCTGGAAGGGAAGCTTTGAACGTTCATTTTCTTGGATGAAGATCTAACCTTGTTAACGCACTATCCACACAGAACGAATCAGGGGAGTATTTGCTTTCATTCTTTTACCTGTTTTACTTTTACATCCTTTAATTGAACATTGGGGACAATGTTCATCCTAAGTGTAAGGGGAGGGTAAATGATGATACCTTATAGGATACAATTGCACTTGAGTTTGTTTGTTTGATGGTAGGTGTTTAATTAAACTAAGAGAAATACTTGTTAGTGTAATTTTAGCTCCAAATTTAAAATTTTTTACAACATTTAGGAGTGAAACTTTAGCCTTAACAAGCATCTCATGGATAGGAGTTATATGACTAGCACAAAAAAACCGTACCACTCAAAAAATTTTATCAAAAAAAGTAGTGACCATCCGAGTATTAGATTAATTGGCTAACGCGCCAGCGCTAGTGTAAGACTTGGTGACCATCCGTTATGCAAATAGCACGCCAGCGATCCAAGAAGTGCATTAGTTAGCATCCGTTAGTTGAGGCGTCAAAGACTCGTACCGGCCTTCTACTAAGTGAGGATTCGCCCCTAGACTTATTAGGAGAAGCCTTAGAGCTTATGAGTGTACCGGTAGCACTTAGATTCTAGAACTTGCGTTAGTGATACATCCCGAGACCACTAGTGAGACTACATTCGTGTAGTTAGGATTTACTACATGATAAGAGGCATTAGGATCACCCTTGTGTTAAACCCGTATCATAATTACTTGACCATTTAAGTCATATTACTTGGCTAGTAAAGTCAATTAATTTTTCCCACACCTTAGCGTTGTACTCATTTTTAGTACATGAAACCCCTAGTACACCCCTCTGAGCCTATCTTTTCGTTTCTAACTTTAAGCATCTTACTTAAAGGAAGAATTTGTTACAACCCACCCAAATGTGCAACCAAATCGCCTTAGCCTTCCTTGTATGCACTCATCTTTAGTGCATTATTGTTATATGTTTAAACCCTTAGTTAATTATCTAATTGATTACATGGTTGCTAAGTCGAGTCATATCTTGTACATATTGTTTTGGGACGATTGGGACTCATGGGTAAAGTACTAGTGATATGGAGTAATGGGGAAGAACATCATTTATTACCCCCATATGTGCGTTAATCTTTAATAGTACTCCAAGTGTTTTGATTATCTTGATTCGAGTCATTAGAGTAGTTTATTGTAAAGTATGTAAAAATTCAAGTGTAAGGGGAATGTACATTTCCTATGATGTATTATTTTGGATGGTAGGGTAAAAGTGTATGCAAAAAAAAAAAATAGAAAAAGAAAAAGAGAAAAACATACGGACTACCTTCCCGTTTCATTCTATGTTTGTTTTATGTCTTTGTTATTTTTGATTTCTTAGCTTAAGTCGAGTCTAGTCTTGGCTTAACAACGCCTTATTGTACATGTAATTAACCAAGATGATTAACTTGCCACCAGTAAATATTGCCTTTATCCAAACAAAACCGTGTTTTCCATATCCCTACACCTAACGTTATAACCCTTTAAAAGACCTCTTTGATAGTTTATCCTAGGTGCTTATGCCAAATGGTGGAGGTTTGATCCTTTCCCAAGCCAATGGTAATCTATTTGCTATGACAGGTAGTGAGAGATGTTTTCCATTTCCATATTGTGATATATACTTTATTACACCCGAGAGATGTGAGTATCTAAACACTATTTGTGAGGTGCTAGTGTATGACCTCCGTGCTTGTCTTTGGTTTTAAGTGGAACGATTATTTGTTGTAATTACTTTTATATTAGTGTTAAATGACCCCTAACTTGTATTTTGATTAGAATAAAAGCGCATTTGCTTGAGGACAAGCAAATCTCAAGTGTAAGGGTATTTGATGAGGCGAAAAGTGAACCACTTTTAAGGGGTCATTTAAGCCCGAATTCGAATTTATTTGATCAAATATTGCCCTAAATCGTTCCTTTTGTCATTTTAGGTACTTTTGGAGAAAAATCTGGAAAAGGAAGCATTTTGGACGTTTTTAGAGCATAAAAGTTAAGAAAACGGCAAAGTCTCAATTTTCCTTGCTGGGAATAGTACCTGACGGCATCACGAATTCCTTAATGACGACGTCAAGTGTCACAAATGGGGTGGATATGGAAGATGTCCGTGACAGTCCAGTAAGTTTTGTACATAGGACATGACGGCGTCACCCAAGGCCGTCATGGTCCAAGAATTGGTGACGGTTCAGAACAGATTTACACATGACGACGTTACAAGCAGATCTAGGCAATATGATTTCATTATGGCGGCGAGTTGACGACGTCACGAATTCCTTCTTGACGCCGTCACCCTGTAAAATCTATATATAGTTTTCCAAATTTTATTCATAGTGTGCAACTTTGAGGGAAAAACCCTAGGCCGATTTTTACAGCTATTTCAAGTCAACCCTTTGAATCTTTCATGTTCTAATTGAGATAAGTACTCTTTCAATTCAATCAATATGTCTATGTGTTGTTTGAATATATCTTACGCTTGTCTTCTATTTAACATGCTCGGCTAGATTTCTTTTGTGTTTGCTTAGATGTTGATTATGGGTTGATTGTTTGTTTATAATTGTTACGGATGATTGTATTCGATGTTAGGCTTAAGAAAACTGGAAGACTTCCATTGGTAACTTGCTTGAACGTCTTAAGAAACATGATCGGAGGTGTACTACGATTTTTGGTTGTATTTAATGCGTAGGAGAATTCTAATGATCCCATGTTAGGAGCTTCTAACGACTCGACATAGGAGTGAAGTAGGATCCTCTAGAGTTAGGGAATATTGTACTTGGCCCTACGACTAGTATTAAGGAATATGACCCGTCATCCATGCAATTATAACAAGCGATTAACCTGTAAAATATATCTAGAGAGTAATGAAATCTAAGTAAACACAACTTTTCCTATCATTTTTTACACCACATTAGTATAATTAGTTTCATTTTCATTTTTGTTATTTTATTTTAATTGCATCAGTAGTTATTTGGGTTAGTTGGCTAGCAACTAATTCCGTCCAGTCCTTCAAAACCCGAGATTTTAATTTCTTTCATAAAAATATAAAAATATGTGGAAAACTAGAAGGGGGGTTGAATAGTTTTACGTCAATTTTTAGTTTATAAAAACTTTGTTTGAAAACTAATCGATTCTAGTTTTATGTGAGATCAATAAACAACACTTATACAAACCAATATCTATGAAATAAAATGACAACAATATAAGTAACTAAGTAAAGAGATAGAGATGGAAAGATCGCACCACAAGACAAAGGATTTATAGTAGTTCGGCTACGAAGCTCTTCTCCGTCCTACTCCACTCCCCGAGCACCTAACTCGAGAGTTTTCTTCACTACGTCAACAAGCTCCCTTATGGCGGAGAAAACCTTACACAACTTTTGCTTACACCAATTTACGACACTAAGCTAAATGTCGGGTCCTAATAGTAGCTAGAACCAATCTCACACCACAACACACCTTCTTCACAACACTACTACTACACTACTTATCACACCTTCACTACTTCTTCTTCATAACACACCTATTTCTTCACTACTTCTATTCACAACTACTAACCCACCTAGATCTATCAATTACACACCTTCTACAATTTACAAATAATTCACACAACACCTAACAATATACACAAGCCTACAATACTTCTTAACAAGATGTTGGAGGAGTATTCTTCTCTTACACTTTGAATGATGAGGGATTGGATCACTTAAAATAAGAACTAATATGTTTATGATCAAAGGATTTAGGAAGATGATTTGAGAGAATTAGAACAGAAAGTTTTAGTGCAAAAGGTTAGAAAAAAATCCAGATTTGAGCCAGTATTTATAGGTAAAGATTCTGACAGAGGAGCGTGGCCGGTCCCCTTAATCGTGGCTTTAAAATTAAGGGGGCCGCCCAGCTGAAACGGCCAGAATCTTTGTCTTTTTCTAGGGAAAGTTTATTTGGAGAAATTTTAACTGAATTTGGTTAAAAATTTGAATCCATATAATTATTATTAAATAAACATTTTCCTTTAATTACCAAAAGTGTTTTTCTTAAATATATAAAATGTTTATACCATTTTATATAATTTGTAATTAGTAAATAAACCTTCCTTTGATCATAAAATGTATTAGGCACTTGTTTATTCATACCTTAAGTGAATTAGATGGATATAATGATATTTTGTCACTAAATACTTATTTACGTTTAATGATTTCTCATTTTGTGATCGTCAAAACATAGGGATATCGATAAATATTAATAACGTTTTTACGCATTATTTATATCAACAATCTCCCCCTTTTTGATGATTACAAAATCTAAACTCATTAAATCAAAAATTAATATGTATGCAAGTATTTAGTGAGTTTATATATCACTTCTCCCCCCTTTTTGTGAACATCAAAAAGGTTGTCCCGAATTCGGATGAGCTCCCCCTTGATGTGTGCTCCCCCTCGTTTTGAGGTTACAAGACGAATCGAGAAATGGAATGCTTGCAAAAATATTTAGTGGACAAGCAACATATATATATAGCATGCAAGAATGGAAACAAAACATAACCATGATCATTGATAGAATTAAACGGTTACAACAAGCAATACATCAACAAACTAAATGATGATAAAATAAACCAAAGCTCTAACATGAAAGTCCTCTCTAGAGCTTGCCGTCCAAAATGGTTCAAGACAATTTTATTTGCAAAATACCAAGCATGTTTAATTCGGTGGAATTGATGGTGAACATGGAGATGGTGATGGTGGAGGAGTTGGGTTATTGTTGGGGATTGAATTTTGGGCACTAGACATAGTATTCATGTCTTGATGAGAGGGATGGATATGGTTTTGGGATTGAGAATGTTCCTCAAAGGGGTCATTTGGAAGATTTGTGGTGAATGAGATAGTAAGATTGTCATGTGGAGGTAAAGAGATTGTTTCATTTGGGTGAAGTGAATGTTTATTATTAGGTTGGTTAGATACAACATCATTTATGGAAGAGAGTTTTTGACATGTGTCAAGTTTTCTTCTCCACACGGGTTTGACGGTGATTCTTGCACCTCTTGTGGGTTTGGTTCTTGGATGATTGGGGGAAGACATGATGGATTGAGTGATGGCTAAATGATGAATGAGGGTATTTATAGTGTGATGATTTGGTGTTTATGGAAGGATAATATGTGGTAGATTTGATGGACAAAGTATGTTTGTGAATTTAGGGAAGTGTGGAATCAAAATAGGGTGAAATGGGCTAAAAAGCTGAAAGCAAACAGGGAACCACGACCATTAGGTGGCTGGCCCCCTTAATTGTGGCCGGCCCCCTTAAAATTAAGGGGGCCGCCCCTTATAATTATGGGGGCCGCCTAATGCTTGGTTCCCATATTTCCAGAAATGGTTTTTAGCACAGGTTTTTCCAGAAAGATGTTTGTTTTGAGGTTTGGTTTTGGGCAAGTCCATCTCTTTAGGCACCTAAACAAGTATTATCTTGATGAAGTATGCATGGAAAGTATATATATGTAGGCAACTAAGCAAATATGATACTTTACATGCAAAAAAAACAACAATGTAAATTAACAAGTAAGCAAGTCATGTATTTTAAAGCAACATATAAAGTTTAAGGCAATCTAGTGAGGGAGAAATTAATGATGGAACAAGTTAGGATCAAGTGATGCTTGACATTTTTCTAGTGTGTGCCTATATGCAACAAATGTGGAGATGCGATTGCTTCGACTCCTAATGCAAAGAAATACATGTATCCTAAGAAGCAATCCAAAAACTCCTTGATTCAATTTGCTTAGTTCATGATTGTTAAGAATATATATTAGATTATACATTTTGACACTTCATGTTAACTCTTATGCATGATTTAAAAAAAACTTTTTACCATTATTCAACAATGAGTTTTCCTAATCGTGAGAATGATTTCCAAAATAATTGAGGTTTTCTTTTGAGAGTATATATGCGAAAACAAAATGTCTCAATTCCTGATTTTTGTGCAAAACAGAATCCTAGACTCAGATTTGAGAAGAAAGGAAGGAGAATTAAACATTTTTATGCTTAGATGGCCGGTTCCGTTAAAGTGAGGCCGGTCCCCTTAAATTTAAGGGGGCCGCCCTTATAGATTTAAGGGGTCCGCCCATCTGACAGACAAAAAAATTTTAGACTCATGAAATTTTAGAGACAAAATTTTAATCTATTTGTTCCATCATTCCTAATCCTAAACGCAAGTGGTTAAATAATTCATGCTTAAGGGGCTTAGTATATATATCTGCAATGTTATCTTCCGAGGCTACCTTTTCTATTGTTATGTTACCCTTTTGTACGTTATCCCTAAGAAAGTGATGACGTATTTTTATATGTTTAGTCCTAGAGTGTTGAACGGGATTCTTACTTAAATCTACAGCTCCTTTATTATCACACATTATAGGAATGTTTGCTAACCTAATGCCATAGTCTATGAGAGCTTGTTTCATCCATAGTGCTTGTTGACATGCCTTTCCAGCGCTTACATATTCAGCTTCGGTGGTCGAAATAGCAAGAGCGGTTTGCTTCTTGGAAAACCAAGACGTTAGGCAACATCCCATAAACGTGCAAATACTACTAGTGCTTTTTCGATCCACGTAGTCTCCCGCATGATCCGAATCCGCATAGACAATGGTTTCTATGCCGGATCCCTTAAGATACCATAATCCTAAGTGTATAGTGCCTTTAATGTATCGGAAGATACGCTTAACCGCTTCAAGGTGAGAGGTTTTGGGATCCTATTGAAAGCGGGCACAAAGGCAAACACTAAACATGATATCGGGTCTACTTGCCGTTAAGTATAGTAAACTACCTATCATTCCTCTATACTTAGTATTATCTACGGACTCACTTTCTTCATCTCTAATGAGTTTCACTTCTGTAGACATAGGTGTCTTAAGGGGTTTTGAGTCTTCTAGGCCAAATTTCTTAAGCATTTCCTTAATGTATTTAGATTGGTTAAAAATTATTCCATCTTTTAGTTGTTTTATTTGTAATCCTAGGAAGAAGTTTAGTTCACCCATCATACTCATCTCAAACTCATCATGCATGATTTTGGAAAATTCATCACACATATCCTGACAAGTCGATCCAAATACAATGTCATCGACATATATTTGAACAATGATGATATTTGGGTTGCTTCTTTTAGTGAAGAGAGTGTTATCTACCATTCCCATGGAATAATTATGCTCAACTAGGAAAGCTTTAAGTCTATCATACCAAGACTTTGGAGCTTGCTTAAGACCATATAAAGCTTTCTTTAGTTTGTAAACATAATCAGGTTTTGCGAAGTCAATGAATCCTGGAGGTTGTGCCACATAAACCTCCTCATTGATAAAACCGTTGAGGAATGCACTCTTCACATCCATTTGGTATAACTTAAAGTCTAGGGCGCATGCATAAGCTAAAAGGATTCTAATGGATTCTAATCTAGCTATGGGGGCATAGGTTTCGTCATAATCAATTCCCTCTTGTTGATTATAACCTTGGGCGACTAACCTAGCTTTATTCCTAGTTACTATTCCATTTTCATCTAATTTATTCCTAAATACCCATTTGGTTCCTATTATGGTCGTATTCCTAGGATTTGGGACTAGTACCCAAACATCATTTGTTTTAAATTGATTTAATTCATCTTGCATAGCCATAATCCAACTTTCATCTTTTAAGGCTTCATTTATATTCTTAGGTTCTATTGTTGACACAAAACAAAAGAAGTTATTTTTATCTTGAGCTTGTGATCTAAGTTTTCTTTGATTTAGATGACCTATTATATTATCTAATGGATGTAACTTTGATTCTCTAATATCTACAACTTCATTTTCTTCTAAAGTTTCTACTTCAAGATCATTACCTAAGGGTTTAGTTTTACTAACCTCAATAGCTTCATCTTCTATGACATTGTCATCTTCTAAGGGTAATGTTTTAGGTAGTGGAGGAGTTTCATCAAAGGTTACATTTAGGGATTCTACTACTTTCATGGTATGTTTATTAAGAATTATATATGCCTTACTATTTTGAGAATATCCTAGAAAAACTCCTTCATAAGCCTTAGGGTCGAACTTAGTGAGATAGTCTTTTGTATTAAGAATGAAGCATTTACTTCCAAATACTCTAAAGTAGCCTATATTAGGTTTTCTACCTCTTAATAATTCATATGGAGTTTTTCCTAAGATTCGTCTAATGAAACCCTATTAAGTATATATGTTGATGTATCTACGGCATGACACCAAAATTTTTGTGGGATAGATTGTTCATTTAACATCGTTCTACTCATTTCTTGTAAAGACCTATTTTTCCTTTCTAGTACCCCATTTGATTGCGGAGTGCGTGGAGCGGAAAAGTTGTGAGATATTCCATTCTTATCACAAAATTTTCTGAATTGTACTTCGTTATCAAATTCTCTACCATGGTCCGTCCTAATTGAGACTATAGAAAATCCTAACTTATTTTGTATCATTTTACTAAAATCTCAAATTTTTCAAAGGCTTCGGTTTTATCACTCAAGAACCTAGTCCACGTGTATCGTGAATAATCATCTACTATAACTAAGGTGTAACGATTGCCACCGTAGCTCCGCATAGCGGATGGACCAAAAAGGTCCATGTGAAGTAGTTCTAAGCATCTAGTTGTGGATAACATACTTTTAGCTTTGTGACTAGCATGTGCTTGTTTTCCAATTTTACAAGCATCGCAAAAGTGTTGATCATATCTTAGGCTAGGTAAGTTTCTAACTATTTCCTTAGAGGCTAAAGATTGTATTTGTTGCATGTTTGCATGACCTAATCTCATATGCCACAAAGTGGATTTTTCATTTATAGTAGCTAGACATATCTTATATTCCGGTTTGTCTCCTAATTTCATAACATATATACCTCCTTTCCTAATTCCTCTACCTATAACCTTTTTATCCTTAATTATTTCACTATCATTTTCGGTAAAGGTAACCCTACACTTATTATCACATATTTGGCCTATACTAAGCAAGTTATAAGTTAGATTATCTACATGCTCAACATTTTCAATAGTTAGAGAGTTTTGAGAAATCGTACCTTTGCCTATGATTTTTCCACGACGATCACTACCAAAAATAACATTACCTCCGTTGTATGCCTTGTATGTAGAAAATAGCTTGCGATTCCCCGTCATGTGTCTTGAGCATCCACTATCCTTTATCCACTCATCGGGCTCCAAATCTACTCCTAGACATATTTCATCGGGTGCATGAGCCACGAAACATTTGTGCTTCATTGTTTCATCTTCGTCACTCGAAATTCTTCTTCGGGCGGTTTTCCTTTTATCTTGTGCTTTTAGTCGCTTCTTAATAATATTCTTGAATTCTTTAATGACCTTTGCATATTCTTCATCTTCACTTTCGAAACTATAATAGTCATCCATATTATGTTCAATCGTTGACTTTGTACACCCTTCTTGTTTGTTCTTGGTATGACTCATGGGGTTTTCGTCATTGTTACCTACACATGCAAAATTTGAACTAGTAGCACTTGTAATCATTTCAACTAAATACTTATCTACTATACTTTCATTTTCAACAATGTTATATATAAAATTTTCTTTGGCTTGACATTTCTCTTGATGAAAATTTAAGAGACATTTTCACATATCGTTTGCCGTTTGACAAAAAAATAATCTTTCATATTCAATATTAGGTAAAGCTTTGTATATAATCATTTTAGCAATATCATTTTTATGAAGCACTATTTTGAAATAATTATCTTGTTTTTCAAAAGTGGTTTTTGTTGATTGAAAATTACCAATTGAAATGACACGCCAAAGATCATGATCTATTAATTTCACATAACTTTCAAATCGATTTTTCCTTTCAAGAAAACTTGTATTTTTCAAAAAATGGTGGTTTAAATGTCATGGTGGTTTAAGACACTAAGCTAAATGCCGGGTCCTAATAGTAGCTAGAACCAATCTCACACCACAAAACACCTTTTTACAACACACCTTCTTCACAACACTACTACTACACTACGTATCACACCTTCACTACTTCTTCTTCACAACACACCTATTTCTTCACTACTTCTATTCACAACTACTAACCCACCTAGATCTATCAATTACACACCTTCTACAATTTACAAATAATTCACACAACACCTAACAATATACACAAGCCTACAATACTTCTTAACAAGATGTTGGAGGAGTATTCTTCTCTTGCACTTTGAATGATGAGGGATTGGATCACTTGAAACAAGAACTAATATATTTATGATCTAAGGATTTAGGAAGATGATTTGAGAGAATTAGAACATAAAGTTTTAGTGCAAAAGGTTAGGAAAAAATCCAGATTTGAGCCAGTATTTATAGGCCAAGATTCTGACAGAGGAGCGTGGCCGGTCCCCTTAATTGTGGCCGGCCCCCTTAAAATAAAGGGGGCCGCCCCTTATAATTAAGGGGGCCACCCAGCTGAAACGGCCAGAATCTTTGTCTTTTTCTGGGGAAAGTTTATTTGGAGAAATTTTAACTGAATTTGGTTAAAAATTTGAATCCATATAATTATTATGAAATAAACATTTTCCTTTAATTACCAAAAGTGTTTTTCTTAAATATATAAAATGTTTATACCATTTTATATAATTTGTAATTAGTAAATAAACCTTCCTTTGATCATAAAATGTATTAGGCACTTGTTTATTCAAACCTTAAGTGAATTAGTTGGATATAATGATATTTTGTCACTAAATACTTATTTACGTAATGATTTTACGTTTAATGATTTCTCATTTTGTGATCGTCAAAACATAGGGATATCGATAAATATTAATAACGTTTTTACGCATTATTTATATCAACAAAATACAAAAAGAATCATCCCTCACCTCTAGACTTAGTTTAAGAGACTTTCTAATCCAAGCGACACTATTCCTGAGTTGAACGATCAATCCCCGAAAAATAAGAACTTAAATAATGAATTTATAAATAGAATAAAAGCTTTAGAGACAATATTTCTTTCTCTAAATATACTTGAAACAAAGACTAGATTGTGTAATGTTGAGAAAAAAAAAGAATTCCCTAATTAAAATGTATGATCCCTTTTTAAATGGGATGTATCGTGGAAGAATGAAGAATTTTTTTTCATCTTCAATAAGAAAAGAAAACTCGATAGAAAATTGCACAGAACCTTCTGAAATAAATCAAATTCACGATATCCTTCTTCCTTATCCTACTTTTCCTGAATCTGAATAGAAAATAGAAATATCAGAAAAAAAAAACAAGTAAAAATTGATTCAAATAATAGGTTAAAGTTTTCATTGAACGCAATTCTAACTAATCCTAAGCGCGAAAAAAAAATCTATTGGAATAAACATAAATGAAATAGGTAAAAAAAAAACCACCTCGATGGTCATTGGGGGGGATGATACATGTTGGTAGCGTCTTCAAAACACCATCAAACGAACCTAACAACATTCCAAACAACATTGCCTTTGAACCCCAAAAAAAAGAATCTATTAGAGGGGTAAATGAAAGATATTTTTTTTTACCACAGAACATTATTAGATTCTTGCCTTTCAAAGAATTTCCATGATACACAAGAACAATCTTGTCACTATACTATACTACAACGATCAGGTACACTGCCTGGTGGGGGTTGTAAGCTTCTCAAGATCCCTTGAGAGGTAAAACCTTTTGCAAGGTTGCAAAACCACGCATCAAGTATATGAAGGAGCTAAAGATGGTTTAGAAATTTATAGAAAAACAAAGCATGACGACCAACGTTATATGACTGAATATGATGACTGCAATTAATTTTAGTTTGTAAACTTTTGTTGTCTATATCTTATTACAGATTCTAAGAATATGTAACCCCAATTTGGTTACTTATGATTCATTAAATTTGGTACATAATCTGATCATTCTTTTTATTCCTGTTGGTAAACTCTTTTAGATGCTTATGGGAGTCGTACTACGTCTTTAAAAGATATAGAACCCTAAAAACCTAAAGAAAGAAAATAGGTCACGTTTGAAACTTACGTCTGACCCATTAGCAAGTTGCCCATTTTCACTGAAAGTTATCGCGGATTGCTCGTCAGGCGTTATACCACTGCTTCTCGTGATTCAAGTACGGACCTGCAATCACCAACAGCCATGGGCAATTAGAATGTATCAAGATACCCCACGTGAAGTGAAGCTGCAAAAAGCAACATAGGATAACAGCAAGCAAATCTCTAGATAATTGAACCATGCATCTTATGTATCATTACATTAAGGTTGTGTCTTCATAAGTTACTCAAATTTTTACCTTTTTGAGGTTAAGAAGTAGAGCCGAGACAACAATAATGAACTTCTTGCTTCACTTTTAAGGTAACTGTTATTCGTCATCACACCACCATTATCATTAAAAGCTAGTTTTTCAATATCCTTCACTGTCACGTATTCAAAATGATCAGCATATACATATTTGAAAATCTGGTGTACATTGAGAATCACAAAAAAAATATTAACAAATGTACATACACGCAATTATAAATGTTACCAGTATCAATACCAATTAATGATGAAGCTGCCGGTGTCGAAAATGATTTGATTGCTTATCCCCGATGTCACTCGATTAAGATCGTCGTTCTTTTGTTGGCTTGAACAAAATACATGTATTTGAATGAACATTATCAATGGCGCGCTGGAAATTCTTATTAGAATAATTAATATACATGTTTAAAGAAGAGTAAAAGGGAGATCACCAGTTCTATTATACTTGAGGCATGCAGTTGTACAGATTCGAGTATATTGTGGTGTGTATAGGAAAATACAGATACGTACCAATTCATCATAAGTGTGCACCCAATCTATTCGCTCTTAAATCTTAGATGGATGAGGAAGATGGGTGAAACAGCCGACATCACAACCGTAGTTCATAACGTGATCAATCACACCTGTTACGATAACAGAATAGCTAGCGCTCTCAGCATATCGTGCTGCATAAATGATTCCTCTTCATAATGGTAGGCAGTAGTAGGAATATTATGTTGTCTTTAGAAAAAAATTAGAATAACAGGTACATGTTTCATGCAATCTGATACAAATTATAACCCAACGATAGTATATTCCTACCAGCTGTTAAATAAGGAGCATATGTACCTTATTGGGAACAAAGTTGCAAGGTTTCTAGAAGAGAGTTCCAAGAGGATGTTTTGGGTGGCTAATCCATCTTCACCGTGCTTGTATACCCACATATCTAGAAGACTATAAGCGCTGTAGCATCTATTTTTTGATCTTCAGGAAATCATCCCATGCCCATATTACATTGCTTGATTTCAGCCTGATCCTTAAACTGATGCAATGTTTTTTTAGAGAATGTAATATAAGATCAAGCTTTTCCCAAACAGATGACATTCTTTTAGATAGTTCACTGAACAGGCTTTGCCATCGTGCAATTGGTTTCCCCTTTAGCGAACCGCCAATCACACTAAGGGCCAGCGGATGATTCTTGCAACACTTGGCCGACCACATACATGAAATAGATTTGTTAGTTACCGATTTGAAAAAAAAAAAAACAAAAAAAACATTGTTTGATCCTGATTGATATGCAACCCCCTGCAAACAAAAATATCATTAAACGAATACAAACATAAAAGAATACATCAAGAAATATGCAATACCTGTGTCATGAATCATGTTGTGAACGGGACGCAAATTCGTCTCAAATGCAATCCCTGAAGAAGGCTGTAATCTATAATCTTTTGAGATTCGAGATAAGCGCAGTCTAGTTGGATCTATCTGTAAAAGATTTAAAAGGAGTCCGTGAAAAATTGCAACGCTCATGATTATTTTTTGGAAGGGTGTATCAGTTAATTTAGGTTGTGCCATCCATACTAATGATACCGAATCTTGCATGGCAATGTTAAAGGTCAAATTCGAGAAGTTCAAAGCTATCACATTCCTCTGACATCTTCCTACTAAAGGAGTTAATTATTCTTATTATTCTTGCAATTTTCAAGATGCCAAAGCTGTCAAATAACTTACTTGACAAGCGCATCATGCAGTGACTTGTCCATATGGAATCATAAGCCAGATCCAGGTCTTTTAATGTGATACCCTCTTGTATATCATCCTTACTCGGCCACGCTCCCGGCTCGATCAACAACATCTTCCATTTCATAAAAAGCTTAGCAATCTCAACACTTTCGTGTCAAAATGCTTGAATATTTAATATCGGTGCCCTTACAAAAACCAAATTATCTCGACCATTATCCAAATGACCCACTATGCTATTTCTAAATACCAACAAAAAGTATAATATGATAAATTCGGGCTATTTACCTTTTAATATCAACTCTTTTACAATAGAAAGTAGAACTGTTGCTCATTATCATCGGGTACTTACCTCTTTTAATATCAGCTCTTTTACCTCTGTCTTCTCAAGCTTCTCAGTTAAACTTGCAAGTTATTAGCAGCTGTGAATAATAAAGTTCCTGGAGTTCCATCGTTTGTTGTCCGAAGAAATAAAAACACAGTATCAATTGTTGCTATCACTGTAAATCGAATATTCTGTGACAATAGCCAAATGTACGTGAGTCACGTTTAGCTGTTAAAAATTATTGAAGTAGGTGGAATTATACCCTTTGTTGTTGGGGATCTTCGCGCTGAAGGTCACTGATGGTGACCCTAATTTTTTTGTTTTTTCTTGTTCTATATCTGCAAATCTCTGGTGTTGAACACTCTGTATTGTCGGTGCCTCAAAGAATTGTTCGTACCTAGGGTGTAAGAAACGGGTAAGTGAATCTGTAGAAGTCATTTGTTTTACTATTACTGATTGTATGAAATGGTCATTACACTGTGAGTATCTCATGGATTTCAGGTATATCAAGATTGAAGTAGTAGTGCGTCGCGGGTGAGTTCGAAAGCTGTAAACCTATAGGTGGCATGTTTATAGTTATGAGCCTACAGTGTTTATTGGCTACAAAAATTATATCAAAAACATACTCACCACCAAATGTCTTTACCCAACATGAGCTAACTGCAATGATGACCGACGGCTTAGCACGCTCATATTCTTCGATATCAAAAGCACGTACTTGTCACCCCATAGAGTAAATCTGACGCTGTCTCCTCTAGGTATTTGCACAAACCTTTAGGTGATAGTATCACAAATATTTAGGTAAAAGAGTACTGAAGTGATACTAACTCGAGATTCTGAATACCGATGCCCCACCATACAACAACTTTTCTTATTGGGGTCCCTTTATCTCGTAGTCCACTCACGTATTGCGCGCGACCAACATAATCTGATAGCATTCAATTTACTATTAAGTATTGCATTAAAATAAATTTTATAGCTATTGTTACGGTGTACCTGTAAGCACTCCTTCTTTGGAGTCAACCTTTGCATACAGTTCATTATAGGGAACAAAGTTGAAGTGATGTGCTAGGAATCCTGTGCCAGAGTATGTGTGTACGTTGGTATATTTACCAATTGCCAAGCAGAGCGTGTGAGGCAGTGTCTGTAATGATTTGCGCGAATCCTAGAAAACGAAACCTGTGATTGTATATGTTCCATTTAGACCAAGGCTGTTGTCCAATCTATCTTTTTCTTGTAAACTGATATTTGCTTGGATAGCACTGCCCTGTATGTTGACCAAAAATTTAATTTGCAACATCTTTATGCTGTATAGTAAAGGTACTCAAAGCGGCTGGAGTTTTGGTAAACAACAAAAGAAAGTGTATGATACCTGTTGGTCAAGCAATATGCAGCAAAAGAATACCAGCTTCAATTCTTTGTTTGTAACAGTCCATTTGTAATATACTTTGACGTGTAAGGCCTTGTTTATGTCTGTGGGTTTTAAAGTGGCTAAATTAGTGCCCTGTGGTTCTGTCATTAGCTACTTTCCCGTGGGTTTAGGACAAAATCATATATTAATATAGTGTGCATAAGATACATCATCAAGAAAATAAACATATAGATACATTAAAGCATGCCAATTGGTGAAAGTGTAAGTATCTTATAAGTACTTGTATCACAGTAAAGTTGCAGATGACAATGACCGTTTCTAGAGGCAATTGCTCCCAGTCAAAAAACAATGCATAGTTCCTATGCTAGCTAATTGAATGAGAAGAAGATCAACATGTAATCCATTTATTAAAATCATTAAAGTGGTACTGCAGTACTATGCAGTAAAAACTAACCTAGAATGCAGACATTTATTCAGTAACTATAATCCTGAAATCACCAAAAAGTCCATGAATAAAAATAATCACATATCACTATTAAATATGGAGTTGCAGGAAGATAACATTACCTTGTCACCATCTTTTAAAAATTTCTGATCGGCTTTCAAATACACACTATAATCATGCACATCTATGTTGTACCTACAATGAAAAGTAATTGGATTGTAAATAATAGAATGGTATAGAGGCGTTCACCAGAACTTTTCTTCTGCTGATCTCTTTTCTTCTTGTGTTCCCAATCAGGTTGTTTTAACAAGCTAGTTATGGAAAGACTCGCTGGTTTACCAAACCCCTATTGGCAGATTAATGTATCAAAAACGTTAAATAACAACTTTGTTTCATAACAAAAAAAAAATTAGGTTTTCATAATGGAAAAAGAACAATTACCAGCATGAATGTGCATCCAATGGAGATCATTAGAGGAGATTATGAGAGAAAATTGGATATTAGGGTTTTTAAGAAAAAGGAATATTATGAATGAACCGTAGATTTTTTTTAGGTTTTATTATTGTTACGGATTCTCCTACTTATCTTTTAAAAGAGATAATTACTTGTTATAATATATAGCCTTCGAGTTACAGAATCTAAACAAAAAAATGTTGTGGTTCAGTGGTTAAGATACCACATAACATATGGAAGGTCTTGAGTTCGAATCCCAAGGGTTGTTTTTTATAAAACACACGAAAATTATTAAACAAAAATTGCATACATGGCAGAATATTGCTGACATGGACACCGAAAATGTAATGACCGATGACAAAAGTGATGACATGGCACACACTACTGATGACATGGCGCTCAAAAGTGATGACAAGGCATTGACCATGCTTATTTGGCATTAAATGGTCAAACGCCTCCTGTTATATATATATATATATATATATATATATATATATATATATATATATATATATATATATATATATATATATATATATATATATATATATATATATATATATAAGCACTGATAACGCATATAGAAATATGTATAATTTGAGTTTTATCAATCACCATCACTCTTCTAATAGTCAAGAGAAGAACACAAAGTATCAAGAAGATACAAAGTGTTAGAGTCTTTATGTAGTGCACTTGCATTACTTGGAGTTACTTGTTGTATCTTGATATACATCAAATGTTATAGTCTTGTTTAGTCATCTTGTGTGGATCATTGTGATCTTGTTGAGATCTTGGAGATCTATTGTAGCTTGTGAGTTAGTGTGTTGGTCAAGTAGATCAAGGGTAGTGTGTGAGGATCGTGTTGATCGTGTGAGAAGTTAGGATCATGTGGATCGTGGTAGATTGGTACTTGCTAAGATTAATACTTGACATTTAGTTTAGTGTCAGAAAATAACGTAAGCAACGTTGTACGGTTTTCTCTGCATGAAGGGAGCTTGTTGACATAGTTCTTAGAACTCTCGAGTTGGGTACTCGGGGAGTAGAGTAGGGCGAAGAAGAGCTTCGTGACTAAACCACTATAAATCTCTTGTCTCGTTTTTATCTTTCCATCTCTAACTCTTTACTCTAGTTATTTCAAGACAAAAATACATTGTTGGTCCCTAAACTTTCCACAAAACATCGCATGGCACCCTAACTTTTAAAAAACATCGTCTGGCGTCCAAATCTTATGTATTTTAGGCCGATTGCGTCCCTTGACCAGTTTTGGCTCGGTCAACGCATGTTTTTTGGTATAATATGAGGGGCATAATAGTCCAATCACTTTATAACCAGTAGTTAACCTTAGCTAAACCAGAGATACAACTTGAGGGACCATCGGTGTAGCCACACATTAACTATATAACTTTACCGTATCTTCTGTGATACGCATATTAATGTTTTCACGGGAATCAATAAACCCACACCCAACCATTGACAGTTGAGTAAAACCCGATCATCTGCCACACACATTGTCACATACAACCTCAACCCAACACAACCCTCAGCAAAGTATCCATATTCTATCTTATCGAATCCCATCTAATCACACACCCACAAACAATCGGAACTTGCAAGCCTTGCAAAATCAAACAACACACATACGAGGTAACAATATTTACTGATTTATGTTTATTTAAAACGTTATTTGTGATAATGTTAATCGTTAATGCAGAAGGTATGTATGGGAATCAATTTATTTGCGCTTTTGACGATCCTGAAGAGGTTTTGGATGAGTTTGTAAGTTAACACAATATAAGAATTAACTGTTATATCTCTAAAAAAGTAGTTTTAAGAAATTGACAATGCTTAAAACTTAATATTGATATACATGAACTGCATCATGATTTCGTGTTAGGAGGATCCTATCATGGGAATCGGTATATTTACTTAGTTAACTATTCGGGGACTAGATGGAGAGTTAGTGTAAGAAGAGTATCACAATTAGTGTGTGTTGTTAAGGGAGCAAGATGGAATGATTTTGCGATGCACAACATCACCTGTTCGGATGTTACTTACTTACATTTTATAGAAGAGGGTTAGGATGTGTGTTGACATAAATAATGTCTAAAAACATTATTAAGTTTTTATCAATATCTCTATGTTTTGATCATTACAAAATATAACCTCAAAGAACTAAAACTTATGACATAAACAAGTATTTGGTGATTAATATTTCTCTTTACATCCAAATCACTTAAGGTATGAATAAACAAAGTGTTTAGTGCAATATATGATCAAAGGGGTATTTAAATTAACTAATACAAAGTTTATTTAATTATATAATCTTATTATATATTTTTGAAAAACACTTTTGGTAATAAGAAAAAATGTTTTAATCATACTAAAAATATGATTTCAAATATTTAACCAAAATCAGTTAGTTTTTCACCAAATAAACTTTCCCCACTAAAAGACAAAGTTTCTGGCCGTTTCAGCTGGGCGGCCCCCTTAATTATGAAGGGCGGTCCCCTTAAAATTAAGGGGACCGGCCATGATTTAAGGGGACCGGCCACGCTCCTCTGTCAGAAACTTTTGCCTATAAATACCACATTAAACCTGGATTTTTTCCTCACCTTTTGCACTCCAGAACTTTCTGTTCTAGATCTCCATTTCCAATCTATAAATCCTTTGATCATACATTCTTTAATCTTTGTTTCAAAGTGATCCATACATAATCCATTCAAGTGCAAGAGAAGAATACTTCTATCCCTCAAGACAAGAAGTATTACAACTAGTTGTGATCTCCACATCTAAGTTGTTTGAGCATCATCATTGATTATTATTTCATAGTGTGATTAGTTGTGAATATTTGTTAGAGAATAGTGTAGTTAAAGATATAGAAGTTGTGTAGATAAGTAGAAGTTGTTTAGTTGTGAAGTAGGATTGTTGTGAAGATTGGTGTGTAGAAGAAGGTGTGTAGAAGAAGGTGTGTTGAAGATTGGTGTGTAGATTGGTGTGAAGATTGGTGTGTAGATTGGTGTGAAGATTGGGGTGTAAATCGGTGTGTAGATTGGTGTGTAAATTGGTGTGTATATTGGTGTGTAAGGTTTTCTCCGCCATAAGGGAGCTTGTTGATATAGTGAAGAAAACTCTCGAGTTAGGTGCTCGGGGAGTGGAGTAGGGCAAGGAAGGTGCCTTGTAGCCGAACCACTATAAATCGCTTGTCTCTCGGTTTGATCTTTCTATCTTTTACTTATTTCATTACTTACATTATTATTGCTCTATAGTATATACTTAGTGTTGTTCATATTGTGTATAAATTGATTTCATATAGCATCGAATCTATATTTTATAAATCAACAAAAATTTGTAAACAATTTGTTTTATAACAACTAAAACGACGTAAAACTATTCAACCCCCCCTTCTAGTTTTCCACAATTGGTATCAGGAGCCACGTCTAGCAAGATTTTTAAAATATATTGTATTTTAAAACTTGTAACGATCTATGGAATCTGTAAAATATTTAGAAGGGCAATCTATGCAAAGACCACCACTATTTGAAAGTGATGGATTCTTATATTGGAAAAATAGATTCGAAACTTATGTGAAATCAAAAGATCTTGATCTTTGGCATATTATTACCTTTGGTGATTTTCCTCCTATTCAATATAATGTTGAAACTAAAATGGATGAAATTGTATCTTTTGAAAAACAAAATGATGACTTGAAAAAGAAACTAGCAAAAAATAATGAGGCTAAAATGGTTATTTATAATGCGTTACCACGCAAAGAATATGAAAGAATTTTTATGTGTAAAACCGCAAAAGAAATTTGGGATTCTTTACTAATTACCCACCAAGGTAATAATCAAGTTAAAGATAACAAAATAGATCTTCTTGTACAACAATATGAACAATTTATGATTCCGGAAGAGGAATCAATTGATAATGCATTTGCTAAATTTAACACAACTATCACAAGTTTAAAAGCACTTGATGAGACATTTTCTAGTAAAAATTGTGTTAGGAAATTTCTTAGGGCATTGCATCCGAAATGGCGAGCCAAGGTCACGGCTATTGAAGAATCCAAGAATTTGATGACGTTGTCACTAGATGAACTAATTGGCAACTTGAAGGTCCATGAAGAAATTATAAGAAAAGATTTGGAAACGGTTAATGTCAAGAAAGAACAAATCAAATCCGTTGCTCTAAAAGCCAAAAAGGAACCTTGTGACGATGATGATTCAAGTGACGAGAGTGAAGATGAAGAATATGCGATGGCCGTAAGAGAATTCAAGAAATTCTTCAAGAGACGAGGAAGATTCACTAGATCACCACGTGACGAAAGAAAGATGTTCCAAAGAAATAGAAGTGATAATTACGTGAAAAGAAAGTGCTTTAGATGTGGAAGTTCAAATCATCTCGTTGGAGAATGTTTAAAGCCGCCGGGTTATGAAAATCAAAGCGCATTTGTTAGTGGAACATGGAGTGATAGTGATAAAGAAGAAGTGGAAAAACCAAAAGAAGAAAAGTGTTTTGTGGCAAATGCAACCGACGAAATATGCCTTGGAATTGACTTGGAGCCTGACGAATGGATCAAGGATAGTGGATGCTCGAGGCACATGACGGGAAACCGAAAGCTATTCTCCACATACAAGGCATACAACGGAGGTAACGTTATTTTTGGTAGTGACTTGCGTGGAAAAATTATTGGCAAAGGTACGATTTCTCAAGACTCACTTACTATTGAAAATGTTGAACATGTAAATAATTTAACATATAATCTGCTTAGTGTAGGCCAAATATGCGATAATAAATGTAAAGTTATCTTTTCCGAAGAAGATAGCGAAATAGTTAAGAATGGAAAAATTATAGGTAGAGGTATTAGGAAAGGAGGAGTATATGTTATGAAACTAGGAAATAAACCTGAAGATAGGATATGCCTAACGACCCTAGACGAAAACTCCACATTGTGGCATAGGAGATTAGGACACGCTAACATGCAACAAATACAATCTTTGGCCTCTAAAGAATTAGTTAGAAACTTGCCAAATCTAAAATATGACAAACATTTTTGTGATGCATGTAAAATTGGAAAACAAGTTCATGCTAGTCACAAAGCTAAGAATATAGTATCCACTACTAGGTGCCTAGAATTATTACATATGGATCTTTTTGGTCCATCCGCTGTGCGGAGCTATGGAGGAAACAAATATACCTTAGTAATAGTAGATGACTACTCACGATACACGTGGACTAGGTTTTTAAGTGACAAAACCCAAGCCTTTGAAAAATTCGAAATATTTAGTAAAATGATTCAAAATAAATTAGGATGCTCAATAGTTGCCATTAGGACGGACCATGGTAGGGAATTTGATAACGAAATACAATTCGGAA
>JARVZY010006379.1:0-26574 GCA_030686995.1 Artemisia argyi
GGTTTAAAGTAACTGGATATTTAGGCTAGTGACAGGGGGCCGGGAAATATCGGTTGCAAGCATCGGTCGACCGATTTGGAAGATCGGTCGTGCCATTATGGGAAGAACAAAGAAATCGGTCGCCGGCCATTGTTTTCACAAAATCGGTTGAAAATGTGACCGATATTTAACACACATTTCACAAACACAAATGCCAAAATGTAGTATATTTGATCAAACAAAATTCCAAAAACTTTTAAATTGTTACCGTTTGATCTCTGCATGGTTTACGAGCTTACTTAGAGAGTATATAGATACAACAATGAAACATTTTAAGTTAGATGGAACTTACCATTTTTCTCTTGAATGTCAAATAGCACTACTAACTGGTCCGCAACTGCATGGTCTGCAAGTTCTTGAATGTCAAATACAAAGTTCTAAAATGTTCACGAACTAGGGGCATGTTTGGTAGGGTGAAATTCAGAGAAATGAAATGAAGCGCAGAAATCAAATTCACATAAACGAATTCCCCAGAAATTCAATATAAATTCTTGTGTTTGGTAACACCAAAGAATTGGCTTAAGAAATCAGTAATAATAATAATAATAATAATAATAATAATAATAATAATAATAATAAGTATTATTATTATTATTATTATTATTATTATTATTATTTATAATTATTATTATTATTATTATTTTATTATTTATTATTATTGTTTATTATTATTATTATTATTTTTATTATTTATTATTATTATTATTATTATTATTATTTATTATTTTTATTTATTTATTATTATTGTTGTTGTTGTTGTTATTATTATTATTATTATTATTTTCCACGCAAAAATTGTTTTCCAATGTAGAGAATTGGTTTCCACTCATGAAGTAAAAGAATTCATTTCCTTGAGTTTGTAGATAAACTAAACACCTTAGGAATTGCAAATCTCCACTTTTTTACTTTACCGACTATCAAACAAGGAAAATGAATTAATTTTCATTTCTTTGAGCTCATTTCCCCCAACCAAACATGCCCTAGTAGTATACTAGTAAACAGATGGCATGCATGTGTCTACAATGTTTGAATTACTTTGCATGGTAAACAGATGGCATGCATGCATGAATGAAATAAATAATAAAGAAATTAATTAATTAATTTAAATGTTTTGAAAAAAATGATGCAATATGGGTTGCCACTGTGATGAGAGAGGTGAATATGGGTTGAGGAGAGAGAAAGCTGAAGTGGTAGCCGGAAAGATGATGCAATATGGGTCACCACTGTCACTAGCCTTAGTGAACAATTCATGAATTGTTCGGTAAAAATTCGTTTATGTATCAAATAAACGAACATGAACAATATTTTACAACTGATTATTCGTTTATTAACGTTCGTTTATATTTATTTTAATTATTTATTTGTTTATGTTTGTATATCATATATTTTAATTGTATACTTTTAAAAGTAGTTTGTTTAAACTTTAAACAAAACAAAACTTATAAACAAAATATTATGCATAAGATAATAAAGTTTATGTTTGTTTTTTTACGTTCATTTTTTTTTTATCAAAAAAAATAATATAATAAATAAAAAAATGAACGTAAAAAAACAAACGTTCATTTTTGTTCGTTTAGGATCTTAGTGAACGAATATAACAGAACATGACCAACTCATTTTCTTAATAAACGAACATGTACAAGAAAAATCATCCGTTTAAACGTTTGTCTCAGTTTATTCGTCCAGTTAAAATTAAACGAACGAAATGAATAATGTTTCGTTCGTGTTCATGTCAACACGCTCTAAACGATGTTTGATCAACTCAAAACAACCTTAAAAGATCCAACGCTCACGAAGCCCCAGTTTTAAAAAGTCAAGATTTCATATATTTGTTCCAAACACACCGTCCGAATAGTTAAGTTTCCAAATAATAGAAGTTATAAAAAGTTAACATCTTATCTTACCTTTCACCGCAAATCATCCCACGGGTAACATTAGACTGCGTTAACGCTAACCATGAAATGGCATGCAAAAAAGCATTATACTACTCGTAATTCTTACAACACAGTGCTGTATATTAAGTCAATATTTCATATCTTTGTTCAACATTACTTGTTTTCATTCTATGTAACAGAGAAAAAATAGAAAAGACTACCAAAGTGAAATTTAACACTTAAAAAATCACCTTTTTTTCTTTCTTTACAACCCAACCCACATCGACTGATGTAGAGAATGTTTGCCTGTATGGTTGGCTACAAAAAGGCCCCCCAATCATTTGGGAAGTGAACAACTCTTGGTACCTAAGTTTTATGTTATGAACTTTTCTTTTTTGCGGTTGATTCGGCTGTGGAGGAAAAGTAAAGGCTAGGTTTGTTCTTTTTTTAGCCTATTTGTTAGCCTTTTGTTTACCTTTAGCAGCCGATTCAACTATGAAAAGTCTAATAGTTAAACTCAAACCTTGTAAAATGCGTGCGGAAAGGCCAATGGTTTATTTTATGTATGAACAGTTTCATTTTCTGCCTATGCAAAAAGGAATATGTTTTTCCATTTTACAAAGTTTATAACAGTTTTTTTTTTTTTTTTTTTTTTTTTTAAATATAACTTAGAATCTGTTTCTTTCTTTCTAAAACCCACATCGACTGATTGAAAGGTATACTAATACAATACGTTCATTAGTTTTACTACAATTCTGCCAAACAATCTTGTTCTAAGAGTTTAAGAAATCATATTGTTAGTTATTTTTCTTCTTCGAAAAACATCTTACATTTTAGTTGCATTTTACATTTCATTGGCTTAGAAAGGCAACAAATTTTCAGCTCATTAACGATTGGGCTTTTACCGGATGGTGCTGAGAATGACAGAAGCATGAAACATTACCTTTAATAAAAGAAAAACACTGTCAATGATGATAAATTATGTTAGTTAGATTGCCATAGATACATAAGTGTTATAAAAACCAGAGGTGACCACACACTTAAAAGATGTTTTTAGAGGTTTATCAGTTTTATAGTTTAATCGGCCTCAGAACCACGAGGTTAAATCGGTTACACATTGGTGAACCAAGAAGTTACAACTTAACCCGTATAACCCGTTCTAACATCCATGTTTTCAGCCCATCTCAACTAGTTTAGAAGTATGTAATTCAGTAATTGGCCATATTGATACAGAACAATATTACACCAAATCAACAAGCAAACATGTTCTCAAAATAAGCCAGATTGAATGAATGTCAAATACATTGCTGGGCATGCTCTATACGAAAGATTCATGCAAATATAGGTCTAAACATTAATATTTAGAGGTGATTAAGCACGTAAAAAACATGCTCATAACTTCATACGTACCATAAGCTTCTATTGCTTCTTTAATAATAGAGGTCCAACATTATCGCCGGTAGCTTTGTTGTGCTTTACATGGCTACCATCACACAGTGGAAAAGTCCCAGATCTCCAACACCTACACAACCACAAGTCAAAATCAGATAGTCTCCTAAAGATTGTCGACTGCTACAAATTCATTCATGATAAAGATTAAGAATTGCAATATTAAACTACTCCATATTTAGCACTCCGTTGATGGATAACCACACATGATCTCAATTGCTTCATACAAAATTGAGAGTTCTTGGATTTAGAGCAAAGTAACAAACCGCATAGCAAAATTGAAGCCTTGCTAGAGAGCAATATTCAGAGAGAAGAGAATATAAAAGGCAACAAAAGACTATTTTCCTTAACTGGTTATGAACTAGACTATTTTAATCACACTTTTAAAAAGCCATTGGTTTTAACTCAAAATAGACTATATATTCTATAGCAAGTATATACATTAATATCTTTTGAGCACACTATAGTTTAGGGGTAATTTGATAGAGAATTTGCTTTTCAAGAAATGCGTTTTGCAGCAGTAGATAGCAAGCTGGTTCTTAAAGCCGCGTCAAAATGCAACCCCAAGCACCCTCCAAGTGTCTTATAGGTTATTTTTAGGTATGAGCAACAAAGTACTGTAGATAGAATCATAGAATCAGTGCTTGGGTTAAATCCAGGTTTGGCATTGCATTTTAAAGGTGATCATTTGAATTTGATCCTTAGTGTCTAAATAAGTGGGTCACACATCAGTTTTCGATGATAAGTATAAGAGCAAATGCAACAAAACTAACTCGGATTATATGGTTGTTTAGGGTCATTGCACATCTAAAAGTATAAACTGACTAGAATTTCGCTGAACACTCTACATTATTTAGAATCACTTTCACAACACACTGCCAAAGAGCCCTATGTTTGTTCGTTTGACCAGTTAGCCGACTAATTCAGGGGTTTGCAAACTTTGAACCCACCGCCACACGTACTCAAACCGGGTAAAACCCTCCCTTTTCATGAGTTGGCCTGGCCATTTTAGCGTCGTTTGCACTACAAAACCAGAAACCTCTACATTTTCGTGATGACAAGTCTTTTGTCACTACGCCACCTTTTTCAAGAAAGTTCATGGTGTTAATTTTTAGGGATAATTACCAAAATAGATCGTTGACTTCTTGACTAGTCACTTTGTAGACTTTCAAATTTCACTTTCCAAAATTAGATCAGGGCAACTTAAAAAATGGGTAAAAGTCAAATATGACCAATGTACTTTTTAATCTGTGCTAATATGATAAACATACTTTTCAAATGTCCATTATGACTATTCTACTTTCAAGTTTTAACCAATAGGACTAACCATTTAACATGGCAATTAACCGTTAGTCCCCAATACATTAAACAATTGCACCGTTGGTCCCCAATACATAACCTTAGTTAGTACTACCAAATACATAAACAATTGCACAGTTGGTCCCCAATACATAACCTTAGTTAGTACCAAATACATAAACAATTGCACCGTTGGTCCTCAATACATAACCTCAGTTAGTCCCAAATACATAACCACCACCACCACCACCCACTACCACCACCACTTAGCACCACCACTACCAATCACCGCCGCCACCCACCACCACTCACCACCGTCACTCACCGGCACCACCACTAGCCACCACCGCCACCACTCACCACCACCTACCACCATATACCACCACCAATACCAATCACCGCCACCACTCACCATCGCCACCCACAACCACCACCACCACCACCTACCACCACCACCACCACCTACCAACACTACCACTCACCACCACCACCATCACCCACCACCACCACCCCCCACCATAACCACCACTCACCACCACCACCCACCACAACCACCCACCACTCACCACCGCCACTCACCACCACCAACCACCACCACCTACTAACACTACCACTCACCACCACCTACCGCCGCTACCTACCACCACCACTCACCACAACCACCACTCACCATCACTACCTACCACCACCACCGCCACCCACCACCACCACAGCCACCAACCACTCACCATCGCCACTCACCACCACCACCAACCACCACCACCACCTACCAACACTACCACTCACCACCACCACCACCACCTACCACCGATACCTACCATCACTCACCACCACCACCACCACTCACCATCACCATTTACCACCACTACCACTCACCACCACCACCATCACTAACCACCACTACCACTTAGTGGTGGTGGTGGGTGCTGGTGGTGAGCGGTGGTAGGTGGCGGTGGTGGGTGGTGGTAAGTGGTGGTGGTGGTAGGTGATGGTGGTGGTGGTGGTAGGTGTTGATGGTGAGTGTTGGTGGTGGTAAGTGGTGGTGGTGAGTGGGGGTTAGCGGTGGTAGGTGGTGGTGGGTGGTGGTGAGTGGTAGTGGTGGTAGGTGGTGGTGGTGAGTGGTAGTGGTGGTAGGTGGTGGTGGTGGTGGTTGTGAGTAGTGGTGTAGGGGTGGGTGGTGATGGTGGGGTGGGTGGTGGTGGTGGGTGGTAGTGGGTGGTGGTGGTGGTAGGTGGTGGTTAGTTGTGGTGGTGGTGGGTGGCGGTGGTGGGTGACGGTGGTGAGTGGTGGTGGTGATTGGTAGTGGTGGTGCTAGGTGGTGGTGGTGGTGGTGGTGGTGGTTATGTATTTGGGACTAACTGGGGTTATGTATTGAGGATCAACGGTGTAATTTTTTTATGTATTTGGTACTAACTAAGGTTATGCATGTATTGGGGACCAACAGTGCAATTTTTTATGTATTTGGTACTAACTAAGGTTATGTATTGAGGACCAACGGTGCAATTGTTTAATGTATTGGGGACTAACGGTTAATTACCATGTTAAATGATTAGTCATAATGCACATTTGAAAAGTATGTTTATCATATTAGCACATATTAAAAAGTACATTGGTCATATTTGACTTTTACCTCTTAAAAAATGAGCAACTGAATATAAACGTGACACGTGTCCTTAAAAGATTATAGATTTTGTACTATACATTCCAAAAAGATTCTAGATTCTGTACTATATTAATAAAATATTCGACACGTGTCGCACATATATGAAGGTTGCTCAGTCGCCAAGTTGCCCTGATCCGCCGGAGGAAAGTGATTTAAAAACATCTATTCAAGTAATGTGCTTTGGGCGACTGATCTATTTTGGTAATTATCCCTAATTTTTAAGTCATGCACAACTTTATATATACAAAACTTAAGTTCATGTGTTCGTTCCTTGTAAAAAAACATACTTACTATAAGTTACGGAGTAGTATATAACTCTGTTGTAAAAATCGGCCCAGGCGGCCGATTAATCCCCGCATAATCGTTGATCACTCACTAAACGCCTTGATTTATCATAATCGGCCTATTTAATCGCTTTGGTCAAAGATCGATTAAAAATCGGTCAACAAACCGATAAATCGCAGAAAATCGGTCTAATCGGACAAAATCGTTTAAAAATGGTCAACAAAATCGCTTAAAAATTAGTCAAAATAGCTTAAAAATCGATCAACAAACCGATTAATCGAACAAAGTCAGTCAAAGATCACTTAAAAATAATCAACAAACCGAGTAATATCTATATTTGGCTTTAAACTTTGAAGAATTATGTATTATGTTTATATTAGAGCACTTGAAATATTTGAACTTTGATGCATTATGCTTATCTCATACATATAATATAACATAATATCTAAAATTACAATTTTGTGCATAAAAATTCCAATCCGATTAATCCCCGCCTAACCGATTAATCGCTAGGCCCTACCCAACCGCCTCACTAGCGCCTAGCGATTTTTACAACCTTGGTATATAATAAGATAGAAGAAACATATATAAACCTGCAATAAGCAGTCAAAGGTTTAGCAAGTTCAGTAACAACAACAGCATCAACAACTTTGTCTTCAGTCTTCCTGATGTCAGGGTTTATACCAGCACCGCCTTCTGCTCTCACTACCACCATGCGACGTGTGGAAATTCTGCTGCCTGAAGTGGTTGATCTTTTGAGTGATGATGGAGATAAGCCGAATGGAAGTGCAACTCCAATTATGCTGCTAGCCATCGTTGAATGTCTGTGTGTTGGTAGTAAAATGGGGAAAGGAGATAGTGAACTTGTGGAGAACACGCTCCTCCTTGTATATACTTATCTTTTACCACGTGGATGTTCATATCACCACGCCATAAATTACAAGTTTTTAGATAATTTTATAGTGCCCGGCTCATAACAAATTAACAAGCGTAAATGACATAAAAATAATTAAAGTTAAATTCACATATTTCGAAAGTTATTTAAATAAGAAAAAATTAAATGTTTCGTTCATGTGCTTTACTTAAAATCACGCTCGTCGTCTTTGTTTGATTTTAATTACGTAAATAATTTCTAATTTTCAACAATTTGCATTGATAGTCCTATTTTGAAAAATAAGGACAATCCGTTTTATAATGATAGGGACGAAAACAGAACAAAAAGTAACTAGGTGTGTTTATGAAAAATCAAAAAAGACTACATGCACATTTTTTTGGGACATGATGCATTTATAAAAAAAATATAGTTTTATATATATATATATATATATATATATATATATATATATATATATATATATATATATATATATATATATATATATATATATATATATATATATATATATATTAACAATACGAGACAAAAATTCATGTCCGGGACACCCCCTGGTTCTGTCCTACTACCCGTAGTGTAATAAAAAACTACTGGTATAAATTATTACACAGATGATCCATATTTTTCAAAATAGAGACCATAGATGCAACTAGTTTGAAAATTAGGTGTCGCCAATATAATTAAAATTGAATAGGGATAATAAGTGTGATTTTTAAAAGCTCTTTTATATTAGTATGGGCTTAGAAAAGTTTTACTAGTTTGTGATAATAAAACTGATTTTATAACCTATTTGTTACTTTCTCCGTCCTAAGATTATCGTCATCTTTTGACTTTTTCGGTATTTCTTTCTCAACTTTGACTACAAATGTTTTTGTTTGTGTTATACAATTTTTGATAAAAATTATACCAATGAAAATGCATTTAAAACTCAATCCGTTCATATATTTTGTATTAATTATTGTGTAATATAAACAAAAAATACCTAAGGTCAAAATTGGAAAGTAAAGACCGTTAAAGTCAAAAGCGGACAATAATTTTAGGACGAAAGGAATATTAAAATATAAAAAGGTCAAGCTCCTATTACACATTTTCACATGACAAAATGTTACATCTACAAGTGAAAGCTTCTAGCTATCGTTTTTTTCTTCTTCTTGTGTAAACGTGAATATCTACCTTTTGATCGACTAACTTACGAACTTTGTACCGCCATTACAGATACACAAACTCAAATGAGAGTAACATCTTCATTTTTTAAGATGTCAACGCAACAACCTCAATAAGGAAAAAATACGGACCGACATGGCATAATAGTCAGGTTTTAAGATGTACAAGATTGGTCCTTGGAATTAAATTTGAATAATTGGCAAGAATGGCCCCTGCACTTTGAAATTTGTCATATTTGGTACTTCATGAGAGATTTTTGAAGATAAGACAAACATGGTCCTTCATGAATGGAAGTTTGTCAAAATTAAACCTTGGTTCACATTTTGAAAGAATAACAGATTTGGTCTTCATAATTTCAGAATTACACCTTTAGTCCTTGTTTAAATCTTATACTCCAAATCCTAAATCACAAATGAATAATCTGGTTCAGCCCAAAACCCAAAGCCCATTCCCAAATAAACCCACAAGCCCATTATAAAACTCCCATAACCCGAACCTCAAACCCGGCCAAAACAAATTATAATAAAAAAACTACTCGCGCTTTTTTTACCCCCTTTTCCCCCAAATTACACAGCTTCCCTCAAGAACCCTAAATACCCTTCTCTAAAATTACCCACTCCCACCACAATGAACCTCGTATTAAGGGGATGATTGTCAAGTTATTGAAGCCTGACAACGTGTCAGAGGGTGACAGCAAAGGAATGCCACGTGGATGGCTATGATTTGCTTGGACGCGTCACCACAGCATCTGATTGGTTAGCCTGCGTCACAAGGGATCCAAGGAGCATATTCGTGAGAAGATTCCACTTCCAGAAGGTTCAGAGACGCTCCTCACCTCACAACTATATATAGAGACTCCTCTCTTCATTTTGGAGCTGTTAGACTAGGAGTAGGAGTAGATATAGTGTAGTGATTCAGTAGTTTTATAATAATTTTAGCTTCAGTTAGTTGTATTTCAGCTTTTAAAATTTGTACTCATTCTAAGTTTTCAATATAATTTCAGTTTTCATTTACATACTTTGCCATCTAATTTTCAGCAAATCCATTGTCTTCATAATCTGTTTCAGCTTTCATTTATTTCTCTTAGAATCTCATTTAAGCTAAATAAAAAATAGTAGTGAGATTAGTCTGTTATATCTACTGTGAACGGTATTATTAGCTTCAGTCAACGAAAGTCAAAGGATGCTAATAAAGATGATTCTGGGTTAATATGGTGTTAGATGAAGGATTTCTGGGTTTATTGGAGCCTATCTAAAGATAGGCTATGGTTCAAGGTCACCTCTGTTTAGCTGAGGTGTTATTCAGTGAGTTCTCAATTTAGTTCTAGCTTAATATTGCATTTACTGTCTTGATTAGTGTAGATCAGATTTGCTAGCTTGATTGTTTTTTATTACTGTTTAGATTAGTCATTTGATTGCGTATTTGAACAAGTTTTGGGTAGTTGTTAGGTTATTTGGTTATATTGGATATTTAGCCTAGTTAACTGTCATAGATTGATATTAGTGAATCTGTGGTGCATTGTGGTATAAACATGTTTTTCTGAGATCATTTAGGATTCTTTCATAAGAATATGAGCTTATTTGGTGGAATTGAACCTTAGATCTCTAAGTTTCTTAATGAATAGTTAATTCAGTTTGCATTAGGAGTGTTTGGTTTAAGGGATGATACTGAGTTTTAATTGTTTTTAGGTGTTGCAGTTAGTTTTAACTAGTTTCTTTAGGTGCATTTAGGTGAGGTAAGCTATAAAATCAGTAGTTCATTAAGTGTAAAGTCTAAATCATTTGTATGTTCCATAGATATATTCCACTGTTAACTGTTTTAAATACATAATCATCATTTCACTTGCATTTGTTGTTCATTTAGCATAATTGAGTCATTATTTAGCTTGTTAACTAATCTCAGATCATTTAGTTTAGATTAAATCTCATTTTAGTCAAAGTTTTGTAAATCACAAAAAGTCAATTCCTAGGAAATGTTCCAAAATTTGCCATTTTCTTAGTGGAGTTTTAGCTTAATTTAGTCTTAGAAAAATTAATAAAAAATATAAGTAGCTCCTTTGCCTGGTAGTTAGTTAGTATACAAAACAGAAAAATTCACAAAAATAGTTTGATCAATTTTTTAGTACGTTAAAATTGCTAGAGTAATTCCCTGTTTCCCCTGCACCAGTAACCTGTCTCATCCCACTGTTTGCTCAGCTTCAATTCTGCTTATTAATTAATTCCCTAGGTCTAATTTTTATCACACTAGTAGTTCTTAGTATGAGCTTTATAGTTTATAGATTTTCATGGTCATCCCAGCTTATTAAGAGCTTATGTTTAGGGCTGCAAGTAGGCTTGTGAGGCTGTTTTACATCAGCTATCTTTTTTAGTATTGGCTCTTGGATTTTGCTTTATTGCTTACCTAGTTCTACTTATTAGTCGTTGTTGCTAGTTTAGTTGTTTTAAATACTTTTTGGCTTAACTTAGTTTTAGACATTAGCTTATTTTTGTCTTCATAATAATACTTTAGAACCTGCTATTCACGTTTCCATTACTGTACCATCAGTTCATCCTCACAAGATCAGATATAGCTTAACTCTTGAGCTTATTTGAGTTTCCTGAGGATTTTGATAGTTGTTTAGGTGTTATATATAGTTTTGTACCAACTGGCTTATTACTGCGAGATTTTGCTTATTCAAGTTGCTTATGCATACTGCTTATTGCTATTATTCTGTGTTTTTGTGCTTCTCATGACCTGATTTTGGAACTCTTGAGCTTATTTGAGTACATTACATCTGTGTTTTTAGTTTCAATCAGTTTTGTAGCAAGTGCTTATAAATAAGCACTTGTCATAAGCTGTTTTATTAACAAATAAGCACTTCTGTTTAATATTTTCTTTTCAAAATTTTTCTGCAAGCTTTTCAATTTATTTTAGATTTTCTGTAAATTTTTCGTATTTTTCTGAGTTGATTTGATATTTTTCTTAATTTTTCTTCAATTATTATCATTTTTAAATCCTTTTTAATATACAAAAATCAATAACAAATCAGAAAAAGCTATGAAAAATACAAAAATATTTTTGGAAATTCTTTTATAATATTTTAGAATTTTCAGAATTTAATTTTCATTTTTCCAACTCATTTTTCTATTTTCTTTAATTTTTAATTCATTTTAAAATTACAAACATCAAAATAAATTCATAAGAAATAAAAGAAAAGTCAAAAAAATATTTTTCTTTTTCGGGAAATTCAATTTAATAGTTTAAGATTTTTAGAAAATATTTTCACGTTTGTAGGATCATTTTTAAATAAAAGTTGCGTTTTAAATAACACGGTTGTATTTCCGTTTTTGCGTTTTAGACTTTAGTGCATTATTAGCTTGTACTCTTTGCATAATTCATATTTATTTATGAATACTTGAATTACTTGATTGCTATTTTCACTTTTTCACTTCTCAATTCACGATTTTCACGAATCAATATTCTTGATTCCATTCACCTTCACTTGGATACGACTCGGGTGATCCGTATTTCACGCGGATCATTTCGATATAATACTACTATACTATGATAAGATTGATTTTCACACAATCAGTACTCGTATTTGTTTAGTTTTGATTATGGACTATAGAGATTTTGTATATACAATCAAGACACGTTGACCATCTTCAAATGAAACACGTCGTTCTCTTTTTTATACAAATCGAGTAATCGACTAATTTTCTATGCTAGAACACACACCAGCCAACTATCGAATTCTTCACACATACTATATAATAACTATTATAAACCATACCTTAACGGTTTAACCTTATCCATTTTTACAGCCAGGCTACTTAACAGCAACTTAATTTCAAGGAACCATCACACGTGTTCATACGTGTTTTATCCTCTGGTGATTGTCACTCTTAAATAGGGCTGAGCAAACGGACCGGCCGGACCGGACCGACCGACAAAACCGACCGGACCGAGACCGACCGGACCGGACCGACCACATTCGGTCCGGTCCTCGGTCTAAGCTTTTTGCCAAATTCGGTCTCGGTCCGGTCGGTCCGGTCCGGTCCGGTCCGGACCGACCAAAAACCCGAAAAAACTTGCCTAATTGGACCGGACCGACCGAAGACCGACCGGACCGAGACCGGACCGAGACCGGACCGACCATATTCGGTCCGGTCTCGGTCTATGGTTTTCCGGTTCTCGGTCTTCGGTCCGGTCCGGTCTTGGCCGGTCCGGTCCGGTTTCCGACCGATGATCACCCCTACTCTTAAATACGTACCTCTTCTGCCCGTTTCCGCATCTTCTCGTGTTTCTTTAACATCTAAGGACATGCATTGCTATATGTTTTTTTTTCTTAAAAGTAGAAAGAGTGTGTCAAGTCATAAAATTAACAAGAAAACAATCTCAACTTCTAAAAATGTGTACGTATGATTCATCAAATCTTTACATGTTTCAGCCATGTGCAGTGGTACATTTAATTATTTTGTTATCGAGAAATGATAGATGGACCTAAAAATAGACCTAATAATGGACCGAAAGACACGTGACATCATCTTGATAGCTGTAGACAGAGACTCTGATACGACCCTGTTATGGGTTGTATCGGGATAAAGCACCACTTTTAGCGTGTGCGAGCTCCTTAAGAAAATAGAGAAGAAAATTAGAGATATTTTTATTAGACAAATCATACTTTTCATTAATGAATGACGTGGTATATAAATACCGAATAAACCCTAACTTGTATCAGAAGTCAATACAAGATAAACTAATAAAATAAAAGATACTTTCCTAGATAATGACTCACATGACTCTTTCCTAATATGACTCAAATACATCTAAATAAAAGATAGTTATCCAAAGGCGTATCATTCCCCACTCCTTCGAAATCACCTTGTCCTCAAGGTGTGGTCTTGAAAATTTTCTCTTGATTTCGGGATCCCATATCCTAATCCTAATCCTAGTCCTATCTTCCACTTTCGAAGTTCTCCTGCCTTCCACAACCGCAACCAACAAAATCACCTTGCCCTCAAGGTGATACGAAGAATATGCAGATTGAGAGTATCTTAATTCCTCGCTTAAATCCAAATTTATTTCATCCAAACGACTATCAAATTCAACGCCTCCATCCTTAAGTGTCGATATCACTTTATTCAACTCATCCTCGCCAACCTTAAGCACTTCGCCACCACCCACTACCTCTTCAACTCCCATATACTCATCAGCATTCAATGACCCTCCAGCCTTAGGTGAAGCAAATTCATCCTCTAATGGTAGAATGACATCTATTTTCTTTTCAACGATATGCTCTTTCTCTTCCCTTGCAATTGTCTCAAAACGAACCTCGGTGATACGAGCTTTGAAGAAGTCTTCTCCTAAAGTTAAAGGATTGGACCTCAAAAATTCCCAAATATCTAGGTTCGCGAAGCGTGTTTCCGCCGCACGGGTCAATGAAAAAGCTTCGTCTAGAGTTTTGGGATTTGACCATAAGAGTAAACATTGTAGATCTAGTTTAAGTCCGGAGATATAAAACGATATAAGTAAAGATTCAGAGATCCATGTTACTCGATTTGCAAGTACCACAAACTCACTCTCATATTCAGCCACCGTACCCATTTGCAAGGGCTTAGAGAGTGCGTATTCCACGTCCCGATCGCTGCCGCCGGATGCCATGAATAATACTCAAGCGATTAATAACCCAAAATTTTTTTTCTGATGAATAGTACCACGATGAACAGTACCAAATAAACAGTACGATGAACAGTAACAAACAGTACTAGATGAACAGTACGTTCGATGAAGAGTGTGATGAATAGTCCCGATGAAAAGTGATTTTTTTTTTGTTTTTTTTTTTATTGGAACCCTAATCAAAAACCCTTTCAATGAGAGTTCTTATTGAAGCACCAATTGATACGACCCTGTTAGGGGTTGTATCGGGATAAGGCACCACTTTTAGCGTGTGCGAGCTCCTTAAGAAAATAGAGAAGAAAACTAGAGATAATTAGACAAATTATACTTTTCATTAATAAATGACGTGGTATATAAATACTGAATAAACCCTAACTTGTATCACAAGTCAATACAAGATAAACTCATAAAATAAAAGATATTTTCCTAGATAATGACTCGCATGACTATTTCCTAATATGACTCAAATACGTCTAAATAAAAGATAGTTATCCAAAGGCGTATCAGACTCACTTATTTTACAACCCTATCAAGATCATGACACATGTTTTTAGGTCTACTTTTAAGTCCATTTAACATTTCTCTTTGTTATCATATGTTATAGTTAAGGATGTTAGCTTCAACTCAACGACGATCATTCTAAAACACAAACATGTGATGTTGAATTGTTGATGGGCGTGATTACTGCTAAGCACGGCCAAAATTGTACCTAGTAACTATATACAAGGAGAAACTATGTTCAGCATCCTAAATGGAGTCAGAAATCAACTAAATAAAAATTAGTACTTGCTAAAGAAGGATTGAAGAATTTGAAACAAGTGTGTCGTCCTTATTGTGACTGCACAAAAGTTTTGCTTGCTACATTTTATCTAGGAAAGAAATGGAGTCTTTTCACTCGAAGTGGCACATTTTTAATCCAATTTGAAAAACCATTTTACCGAGAAATAAACAAACAAACAAATAGTAAAACACTTGTTCAAGGTGGTAGAATGTTTCTAAGAGCATTAGGTGTAATGAATGAGGCAAGCCTCCTCATTCGGGTCCCATCCCTGCCACATCACCCAACACCTCAACTTCAACTCTTCACAACAAACCCCTCCTCACCAAACAACAAACATCAACTTCCCCATTAGGGCCCCACCTCTTACACATTTATTTTTTTATTCATTTCATTAAATAAATTAAATTCATTTCACAAATACTTAAAAATAACAAAACATACTAATTTTATCTCATCAAATAAAAAAGTTACAATACGGAAAAAAAAAACCATACGATTTGCGGAAAAAAAAACATACGATACGGCACGAAAATAAAGAAACCGATAAATACGATATGCAACATCATCAATAATTTATAAAGACTTATAATTATCGATGAGTGCTGACTTTTCTTCTCAAACTTGCAATACTTGTTCCCTGCCATTCTCAATGCGACTTGAAGTTCCAAATCTGGTTCATCATTTCTTAAAAGGGTTTGTACACCGACCATGACTATTGGATGGTCTTGAGGCAACTCATGTAACCTTTCGACCTCTGGAGCACGAGACTCCATCTGTCGAATGATTCGAGCTATCTCACCTAACAAGTTGTTAATCAACTTAAGTTCATTTTCTTGTTCATTGCGCAATCGGGTAAGTATTCTTCTTTGCACCTCAGCTGGTTGGTTAGCCATAGTGTATGTGTGGAATTTAGTTTCAGTTGTTTGATAATAAGAAGTTGAGTAAAGCTGGTATTTATACTGAAACTAGCCGTTAGATAATTTTATTGGAGAAACTAGCCGTTAAGCCTTTTATTCAAACTAAAACGTACACTGACATAACATCACAAACGAAACGGAAATACTTAACATAAACCAACACACAATACAGGAATACAAATGCCATTAATTGATATATCTGTTCCAGTTGGTGTTGCTCTTCAGAATCAACCAAACTTGAAAATATTTGAAATCTCTCCCACCATTGCGTTCTTTGTAAACGTTCAACGCATCTTTAACACGATCATCTGGCTCACGTGTAGGCTGCAAATTCAAGAAAATTTCATGAAACTTTTGGCAATCAGAGTTCATTCTTGCCCACTTACCCATTAGCTGGCTTTTGCTACGCAAAGGACCGTCTGATTGTTCATTGAACTTTTCTGTTACAACTTGCCAAAAAGGTCCTTCGCTGGCATGGAATTCGTGAACGTTTTGCCACATCTCGGCTAGCCAGCATTCTTCATCAATAGACCAACGAGTTGCCATTGTGAATTTTTTAGAAAGTGAAGTGTGTGCAAAGTTGTATGATAATGTATGGTTTATATAGGAGTGTATAAACGTTTAAGATTCAAATTTCAAAACCTGAGCAGGATAATATTCAAAGTGTGCAATAAACATTTAATATTCAAACTTGTTGAATTCAAATTCAAATAAATGGGCGGTTAAACGTTTAAAATTTGAATTCAAACGTTTAAAATACAGAAAAGAAATACACATGATACATAATTAGTTAACATAAAACACATTACTCATCGAATCTGTCCCATGCGAACGTGTTTCTCAGAGCGAACCACACATGTTGATATTTAATCCCTTTCCCATATCGTTCATAATAAATACGGTTTGCATTGCTGAGACGATTAGGGTCTGCACTTGTACGCACCAACTCTTTGTAAATAGAATTATAGTTACGACATTCAAGGTTCATTCTATTCCATTGAGCCGTAATACTATTTTTATTACGGTCCTGACCTTCTGTCTGATTGTTGAACCTTTGTGTAACTGCATTCCAAAAAGAACGTTCATTCACAAGTTCTTCAGAATCGTGAACTTCAAGCCATACGGTTGCTAGCAAGTATTCTTCTTCCACTGACCAACGATTAGCCATTGTAAAACTGAATGGTAAATATTGAAGTGTGTCGAAAACTGAATGGTATAGTATGGTGTTAATAGGGGTTTATTGAAAGCGGGATAATTTCAAAATTTGAATTCAAATTGAAAGCGGGATTATTTCAAAATTTGATTCAAATTGAAAGCGGGATTATTTCAAAATTTGAATTCAAATTGAAAGCGGGATTATTTCAAAATTTGAATTCAAACTAGAGAGCGGGATACTTCCAAAAATCATTCTATAAATACATATTCAAAATCGGAATACACACACAATTCACACCTACAATCATCAAAGAATTCTCCTTTGTTCTTCCAGCAAAATGTCTCACAACGCATCACCTGAAGACAATTCCCAACGAAACACACTGCCAGAAGATATATTTCCGGTGTTTCAGTACGACAACCCACCACCTCCAACTCCACCAGAAGTTATGTTTCCACCGCCAAACAACCAACCACCAAACTTTTCACCTGAAAACCAACCCATCATTCGTCAATTGACTGAGGAAGAACAGTATGAGCTGGATATGGAAGTGCTACGGGAGTATGAAGCTAAGCAAGCCCATCAGGAAAGGGAGCGTGAGGCGTACCTCAAAGGAAAACAGGATCAGAGGAACAGAAGAGCATAATGGCGTTGGGCTCAGGGACTTCCACCTGTGCCATCGAGTGAGGACGACTCAAGTTCCTCCTACTCGAGTCACGATGGATATGTGTCGGATGATTCATTTTATTGAATCATAGTTTTTATTATCGTATGGTAGTTTATGGTTTTTAATTTCCGTTTCTTAGTTTAATGTTGTTATCGTATTTGTAAAATAATTGTATGTTGTTTCAAGTTATTCCAATCATATGTTTAATATAGTTGCATTAGCATTTACACATTACATTCTTAGAACAAAAAAAAAAAAAAAAAAAAAAAAAAAAAAAAAAAAAAAACTATCTATTTGAAACTACATATACATTTTACCTTCACAAATAAAAACATACATTTTAAATACCATCAAATTTTACAATCTCAATATTCAAAGGAAAAAAAAAAAAAAAAAAAAAAAAGGACATGAATGTCTGAAATGGAAGCTCGTCGTCACGACGGGGAGAAAGCCAACGGGGAAGAACGGCGAGCACCAAATGGTGTAGTGAAGAGGAACGGCTCGCCGTTGACGGCTCCACGTCGGACGGCTAAGCCTTCTTCTTCATCTACACCTAATGCTATAACATTTGGTGCCTCTATATGAGTCACGTCCTTAAATGTGTATGGCAAACAACAAGGTCAAAATGCTCACCACTTTGATTGCTAGCAAATATTTGTAGCTTTTTAGGAAATAATCATCTTTAACCGGTCACAATACGTGTTTGGGGTAATGACATAACGACGATTGCGTTGTAAGTTATACTAATGTGATCTATGTTGCCCTTTCGTCTCATGTTCGGTCATGTATGTTTAAAACTCAAACGATATAAATTCAATAAGAAGGAATATTTAGACATGCAAGTTTTCTGGTATTTTTTTGTTGCGTGCGTTCATACATAGGTATTAAACATGTCTGCTGAATGTCTTAATTCTTAATTACTTTAAACAAACAGAAAATACTTAGACTTGAAGTATGTATGTGATGGGCCATTATGAGAAGCCTGTATATCAGTACGGGCCTAATGATCAAACGAAAGTCAGTTTTATAGGCTTAGTGATTCATTCAACGAAGCCTATACTATTATGGCCCTTAGCCTTTTAAAGCAATTACATTATTACGGCCCTGATAATCCTGAGAAATTTCAGAAAACATGCATGCAGTTGGAAACTTGGAATTATCAAGTGATGATCCAATTCAGTTTTATGAACGAGCTGATTACTCATATTGTAGCTTTTAAGTGGACTTGTGTTGTAGTTGCTGAGTTATAGTGCCAGAACAGTGAAAAATTGTTGTTCTTCTATAGCTTTAAATCATGGCTAAATTTAGATATCTTACATGAGACTGATAATATCATTGGTTATTAATATTTTGCATAGTATCGATGTTCGTTTGAGGTAAAAACACGCGTATGATACTAAATCAATTCAAATATTTTATTAAGTTTTGTGACATAGCAGGTAACGGAATTATTATAAAACTTTTCTTAGAACCCTGCATAGCCTTTGAAATAAGAGCAAGTGTCCATCACGTGTCGCATAGTCCGAGATTAGCGCATACTTGGTTACCACTCTCGCACCAAATTTGTTTCATATTTACGGTCAGGGCCTCGCTTTTCTATCGGGACAATAACCAATACCAACACAACAGACACAACCAAAAAGGTTTCGTATGAATAAAATATCCAATATAAAAAAGAGTTATCGTACGAGATTTGATTTTGATATCATTTGTATTGACTCTTTATGCGAAAGTATGTATGAGTGTACATCATTAAAACATTCTAGTAATTCATATATTTTAAACGCTGCAAACTTTTTGTTTTTGTATAATTTTCTTTTATAAAAAATACAAACCATGGAGAAGATAATCTGTATTTTTGTAACTTTTTTTTTTTCTTAAAATTTCGTCATTAATAAAGTTTTTTTGAAGTACTTGAGAAATTAAAGCTCATTAATCTTATTAAATCAATGCTCAAACTTGCCAAGCAACATGACTTGTATAGAACAATGCTAATATTTGATTCACAGCTGATACAACACATCATTTGAATCGACTGACGTTGTTAAGATTCGAAAAAAATTATTAAAATAGCTCAGAAAGAAAAAGTAGTCCATTTTTCAGAAAAAATAAATCAAGTTAATATCAACATAACAGATAATGTTATTTCATAATCAAAAACAAAATTGGGTCCTTCAATAGGCTTCACTGTTTTATCTGTAAGAGAACATTACCAGTAATTTTTATATGAACTTGAGAATATCTTAATAGAAAAGAAAAACAAGATCTCAAAATACATGTTTCTCTTTTCTAATTTGAAAATTCTAATGTTTTTTTTTTTTTTTTTTTTTTTTTTTTTGACTGACGGCTATCGAACGTTCATGTGACTAAATTTTATTTTTTTCAAAAAAACAAAAAGTATCAAATTTGCTATTTTTATTTTTTGCTTTTTTGTAAAGACAAAATTTGATCGCACAAAATTACAACTATCAATCTAGAAGAGGGTACAAGTTATAATCAATGTATAGGTAACTTGCACCATCTGACCACCACTTGCATTTTATTATTAGAAAAAGATCTCGTGTCAAGAATTTAGTGAAATCGTACAGTCGGATAATTACTCGTGATATTCTATTTTGAGATTTGGTTTTTTTCCCTAGAAGGGTATACTATCATTTCTTTTTGGAAATATTTAAGAAATTTTCTCATACGATGTTTATTTTCCACTTAATAAATGGAGCAAACTTTTATTTTATTTTAACGAGAAGGTCCATAAAAACCTATTTTTCTCACTTAAATGGTTTATTTAATAATATCTCTAAACCGTAAACAATGTAGTATATAATATGTCCCGCTTTTATTTATTCTAGTTAAGTTATAATAAACTTTATAGTCGAAGTGTCCCCATACTTTAAGACTTTATTAACTAGGTTGACCACTATAATATATACTGTAATATGTTGTGTGCTAATTATGGACTTATGGTTTTGGAGTTTGGACTAATGCGGTTATTATATATATATACTAAAAGAGGGGAGGTTGATGGGTGCATTTTCGTGCTTCAAATGGTTGTACGAAACAGTGGTTTCTACAGTAACCGGGCTGCTGTAGCATGTTATACGCTACAGTGGTTTGTACAGTTTTTTTTTTTTTTTTTTTTTTTTTTCATATCCAAACAATAAAAAATTTACATAACAAAATAAGCAAAAAAATTTAGCACAAAAAAAAAAAAAACAAAAAAAAAAAAAAAAAACAAACAAACAAAACAAAACAAAAACTGCTGGGAACATCATCCCCACCACCACCCGCGTCTCGGTGGTGGTGGCTGCCGGTTATCGAGACACAACCAAACCAAACAGACCCTCAAAATTCCAACAACAACAAATAATACTCCCTTCGTAACCAAGATCAGAAACAACAACAATAGCATCAAGTCCCTAACCGAGTCACGAGTTGACTCGGTGAGTCCGTTCCATGTCGCGGCCGAGTCGAAAACCGAAAGAGATCCACAAGAGTTTTCATGTAAAAAGGGGCGCGTGGGGACGCGTATTATTATTAACGTCGAAAAACAAGGGAGGGGTGGCGGAGTGTCGTTGGTGATGATGGTGTTCGGTGGTGGCTCGTAGAGGGGGTTGGAGGGGGAGCCGAGAGGTGTAGGTGGTACGGGTGTGACGGGGATATCACGATCTATAACTTGCTGCAAGAAAAGTAGCTGGTCGGAAAAATATTCCGGCGAGTCGCCGGAAACTGCTGCTGCTCCGGTGGGGCGGCGGCCGGATTCTTCAAAGAGAGAGAGAGAGAGAGAGTTTTTGGTGTGAGTATGTGTGTGTTTTTAGTATTAAAAATGATAAAAGTGGGGGGTGTGGGGATATATATATATATATGGATAAGAAAGTATAGGGTAGTTTTTGTATTAAATGAAAGTGTAGGGCAAGGTGTAAAGAGATAATCTAGGGACCAATGTTGCCAACGTAGTAAACTTCTAACGATATAAGCTCCGGGTCCAAACGACATAGGTAACGGACTCGAAAAATTACGAAACTTGCGCCATTGTTCACGAAATAATTTTTCCAATAAAATCAAGCATAAACTTCAGAATTTTTACCAAACTCAAAATAGTTCAAATAATTTGGTAAGTGCAATACGATTCGAGTTTTCTAGGTTGTGCTGGGTCAATCAAGGGAAGATTTTGCTCACCAAGCATAAGATTGAATAGTCTATCTTGCAATAGATCCTTTCTTTCTAATACTATGACAAGCCAATATTAGAAAATCAACGAACTTTTAAAACCGTAAAACCTATTATTCGCAAAACACAAAACATACAACATAAAACACATATCTAAACACTCCCGCCGCAACGCGCGGGTTTCCCCACTCGTTTAAATTAAATAAAAACGTATAGATGTCTATCAAGGTTCATCGTTAATTCGTCACTCTAACGTTTCTTCACATTTTTATCGATAAGCTTAAATTAGACTCAATATTAAAGTTATGGAGAAAACAATGCATATAATCTTTTTTCATCGAGGCAATCCCGTCCTCTTCCAAATATAGATCGTTATACAAATAAAGAATTTTGTTGATGAATTTCACGAGCATGCTATTAATAGGTGGCATGTATTTCTATTTTAAGGAAAAGTTGTACGTTGGAACTTAAAGTTAATCAAAACGGGCGTGTAGGATACTATAAATAGACATAAATTTACTATTTCGAATAAATTTGTTGATTTATAACATCCTGTTGGAAGACTAAGCTTCAGCTGCTCAAACACATGGGTCTAAATGTCAACATTCTAAAGTTCAAGCTTAAAGTGTTCCCGCCTATATCTCCAGGGACTGAAGATGTATCAAGTTAAAGTTTATGAGGGTCTTAGTGTAACTTAGTTTGAGATGGGTATATAAGATTGCCCTTTTCTTATTTCACATAGTCTTCTCATATCTTTGTGTGTATTTTGGTTATATCTCTCTCTAGTCTCTAAGTTGAGAAACCCTAGTCTGAGTATTGTTCTATTTTTTGTCTTTCAGTATTGTATAAACTCATAAGCTAATTCTTTAGCTATTTTGATTAATAAAAGATTGAGCCAAGGGGAGGTTGGCTGGGTTCAGTCTAAAAGATAAGTTTCAATACTGCTTTGGTTGTTATTTTCTACATGGTATCAGAGCCAGGTTGCTCTATACCAAAGCGTTTTTTACAAAAGATCAAAAGATTTGTTAAAATTAGGGTTTCTAAAAATTTGGGGGTTTTGATCTACATGTGTAGATCTTGTTGATCTGAGTGTAGTTCTTGTGGTATTGTTATCAGATCTTGAAGATCTGAAGAATAATTGGTTTTTCTTAAAAATTAGGGTTTTCAATTTTTGGGGGTTTCTTGATCCTGGTGATTTTTTAGTTAATTACTTCTTGATTTAGTAATCTTGTGAGTTAATTAACTCTCAGAGTGTATTAATTTGATTTTTTAATCAAATTAGTTAAATTAGGGTTTACTGTATCAAACCCTAATTCAAGTTGTTTTCTTGAGTTGTTTTTGTTAATCTGATTATTTTGATTCTAATTTCAAGATTCTTGAAATTACAATCAAATACTCTAAAATACTTTTTAGGGGTTTTTTAGTCAGATTGTTTGTTTCCAATTATTTTGAGTCTAATTACAATCTTGTTATTTTCAGGTTTTTCCGCTGTGCTATTTGGTTGGTGAGGATCTTCTTGATCCGTGATTACTGTTTGTGGAAGCTTGCATGCTTTGTAACTACCTCTCACGCCTTTTCTTTAGGTTTTTTAGAATTGCATGAGACGAAGTGTAGGTTAAGGGATTTGTTTGATTGTGGTGTTGAGATTATTGGTGGTTATTTGTGGCTGAGGAGTTATAAGGTGTTTTTGCTGTTGCTTTCTTTGTCTTGTTTTATTTTTTCTTGTGTGCTTATTGTTTGTGATTTTGTTTTATCTATTTTCTTGTTTAAAAAATGGCTGGTGATGATGATAAAAATAAGGATAAGGATGGAGGTGGAAGTAGTGAATTAAAATTGGATATATATATATATATATATATATATATATATATATATATATATATATATATATATATATATATATATATATATATATATATATATATATATATATATATATATATATATGTGACCCTTTATATCTATACCCTCAAGATATTGGTGCTCAGTTGATTACCTTCAAACTTGAAGGTACTGAGAACTATAAAGTCTGGTCTGCTGCTGTGCAGTTGGCTTTACACACTAGAAACAAACTTGGTTTTATTAAAGGAAAATGTGTTAGAGATCCTACTGATGCTCTTTATCAGGCACAGTGGGATAGATGTAATTCTGTTGTGTTATCTTGGCTTCTTGGCTGTATTTCTCAAGATCTTTATAAAGGTCAAGTGTTTTCCATAAATGCTAAATCTGTTTGGGATGAATTAAATGAAACATATAATAAACAAGATGGTTCTGTGATTTATAATCTTCATCATAAAATACATACTTTAACTCAATCTGGTATGAGTCTTTCCGAATACTATCATGAGTTTAATGCATTATGGAGGCAGTTTGATTCACTTGTTGATCTGCCCACATGTGCATGTGATACTGCACCTAAATTGAAACAGCATTCAGACCTTTTAAGGCTAATGCAGTTTCTTATGGGGCTTGATGATAGTTTCAGTTCTGTGAGAAGTCTTATTCTCACTACTGAGCCTCTACCAGATGTTAAGTCTGCTTTTGCCACATTGTCTAGAGATGATTCTCACAGAAATAGTCATGTGGCTTCTAAATATGTTAAATCTGGGTCTGCTGCCTTTGCAGCTAGGCCAAATACTGGAAATGCTCAAAATAATAATTGGAACACTAACAAAAATGGCAATTATAATAATAGGAGATTTGGCAAAGTGTCAAATCTTGTGTGTAAGCATTGTAACATGAATGGTCATACCATTGATAGGTGTTTTGAGCTGGTGGGTTATCCACCTGTTTTTGTTAAAAAAGGCAATAATACTAATCAGAATAATGCTAATAATGTGTTTGAAAACATAACTGATACTAGTAAGAATACCACTCATACTCTTACTAGTGATCAGTATCAAAGATTAATGGCTTTACTTAGTGGTACAGGTGATACTAGCAAGGCTCATGCTAGTGTTGCAGGTACTGTTGTTACCTCTAATTGTGTTATAAGTTTTTTTACTTGTCGATTTTTTAATTTTAATTCCAATATAAGTACTTATAGTACTTATATTGGTTGGATTATTGATTCTGGAGCTAGTCAACACATTACTTTTTCTGCTAGTATACTTTTTGATATAATGGATGTTTCTTATTTAAATCTTATAGTTGCACATCCCAATGGGACTGTTGCACAAGTAAAACATATTGGAAGTTATAAATTTGGAAATAATCTGATTTTAAAAGATGTGTTAGTAGTTCCAGGGTATCATGTGAGTTTGTTATCTGTTCATAAATTGTCTAAAGATAATAAAGTCATTGTGAGTTTTAATGATAAGATTTGTAAAATTCAGGATTTAACTCAAAAGTTCCTGATGGGGACTGGTAGTGAGAGAGGAGGCCTTTATTTTCTTGATGAAGGTAAGAGGCATAATAATAGTAATATTAAAAGTTGTATTATGTCAAATTGTATTTGGCATAACAGACTTGGACATCCCTTTGATCAAGTTTTAATTGTGTTAAAAAACAAAATCAAAGATTTTAAAAGTACTAATTCTGAACCTTGTGATGTCTGTCATAAAGCTAAACAAACAAGAGAACCATTTCCTTTAAGTGATCAAAAAACTAAAAATATGGGTGATCTTGTTCATTTAGATGTCTGGGGGCCTTATAAGGTGACTAGTAGAGAAGGGTTTAGGTACTTTCTTACTGTAGTTGATGATTACACTAGGTCTGTTTGGGTGTTTTTAATGAAAAACAAAAGTGAAGTTTTTGATCATATTGTTAGTTTTTTTAATCTGATTAAAAATCAATTTGATAAAACAATCAAAGTCTTTAGAAGTGATAATGGAACAGAATTTGTAAACAAGAAGTTTGAAAATTTTCTTCAAAATAATGGTATTTTACATCAAACTTCTTGTGCCTATACACCCCAACAGTGTCACACACCCAATTTACCTGACTTGCAGCGGAATGGAATACCTGGGGGTGTCTGTCATAGCACCACAGTTACAGTTACATTGAACGACCTAAAGTGTCGTTTGGAAAATACTGCATTTGATCATTGAAATAATCCAGAGTTTACAAAATGAGGTCCCCAAAATGTGTTGCAAGTTTATGAAAACAAGTCCTACTAGATCAAACGTTTACATAAGTGCATGAAATAATGATGAGACACGTCGACTCCGCGACTCCATGAAGGTCCAAATGCATGTCACATGAGCTACCTTAATAACCTGAAATACATTGCTAAAACGTCAACACGAATGTTGGTGAATTCCATAGGTTTGTAAAATGTAATGATGTACGGCCACCACAAGTAAAAGTGCAAGATAAAAATCTTATGAAAATTGTACAATTGACCTTAAGCTCATGACACCGAAGCTATGACTGATGAAACTATGCCCCTCCTGAATGTTCTGCCAAAACACTCAAATGTAAAAGACATGAAATGCATCCGCTTACGGTTGGTAATCACTACCACGGATGGAGGCGTCACCCTCGATAGATCTATCCACTCACTCTCGCTTACCGGTAAATTAACGGTTCATGATGATACAGGGGACTTATCACATGGCA
>JARVZY010006382.1:12500-17500 GCA_030686995.1 Artemisia argyi
AGTGAACTAGAAAATTCTTTTTATCGAAATTCTAGTTATCTCAATAATGGATCTAAGAGTAAGAATCCCCACCAGGATCATTACATGGATGATACTCAGTATACTTGGAATAATCACATTAATAGTTGCATTGACAGTTATCTTCAGTCTCAAATCTGTATTGATAGTTACATTGTAAATGGTAGTGACAATTCCAGTAACAATTACATTTCTAGTTCCATTTGTAGTGAAAGTGGAAATAGGACTAAAACCCGGGATGCCATAAGGAGTGATCAAACTATACGAGAAAGTTCTACCGATCTGGATGTAAATCAAAAATACAGTCATTTGTGGGTTCAATGCGAAAATTGTTATGGATTAAATTATAAGAAATTTTTTAAATCAAAAATGAATCTTTGTGAACAATGTGGATATCATTTGAAAATGAGTAGTTCTGATAGAATCGAACTTTTGATTGATTCGGGTACTTGGGAGCCTATGGATGAAGACATGGTCTCTCTGGATCCCATTGAATTTCATTCGGAGGAGGAGCCTTATAAAAATCGTATCGATTCTTATCAAAGAAAGACAGGATTAACCGAGGCTATTCAAACAGGTATAGGGCAATTAAACGGTATTAACGTAGCAATTGGGGTTATGGATTTTCAGTTTATGGGGGGTAGTATGGGATCCGTAGTTGGGGAGAAAATTACCCGTTTGATTGAATACGCCACTAAAGAATTTCTACCTCTTATTATAGTGTGTGCTTCCGGAGGGGCACGCATGCAAGAAGGAAGTTTGAGCTTGATGCAAATGGCTAAAATATCTGCTGCTTTATATGATTATCAATCAAATAAAAAGTTATTCTATGTACCAATCCTTACATCTCCTACTACCGGCGGGGTGACAGCTAGTTTTGGTATGTTGGGGGATATCATTATTGCCGAACCCGATGCCTACATTGCCTTTGCGGGTAAAAGAGTAATTGAACAAACATTAAATAAAACAGTACCCGAAGGTTCACAAGCGGCTGAGTATTTATTCCAGAAGGGCTTATTCGATCTAATCGTACCACGTAATCCTTTAAAAAGCGTTCTGAGTGAGTTATTTCAACTCCACACTTTCTTTCCTTTGAATCAAAATTAGAACATGAAGTTGAATTATTTTGAGCAAACAAGTAATTAGTTTATCGGAATAATAGAATTTTATCTTTCTATACCTTACGATAATCCTATTTTGACTAAGAATCCCTGCTGGATGGGATTCTAACAAACCCTTTAATATATAAAACTAAATAAATAGAATCTAATTCATTTTTAAGAAACTTTTTGCTTAGTAAATTAAATTTGAAGACAAGAGAAAAAAATGAATCAAATAATATCTCATCCATATCCTTTCAAATCTTTCATGTAGAGGGATGAAAAACTACATTATATACTCATTTAGAATTTAGAATTAGAATAGATTAGAGAGATATTAATTAATAATAATTCCAATTTAGAATTATCAAATTATACTTATAATAAGATATAAGATATCTTTATATATAATATCTTTATATTCTATAAATATAAAATCTAAATAATAATAACAGGTACAAATAGTAAAGCGAGGTACCCATTCTATGACAACTCTTAACTTTCCCTCTGTTTTGGTCCCTTTAGTAGGCCTAGTATTTCCGGCAATCGCAATGGCTTCTTTATTTCTTCATGTTCAAAAAAACAAGATTGTTTAGAGCCGAGGGCACAAAATCTCATTTTTAAACTGACGCTTGTATCATAACACAGATATCCTTTTAGCAAAATATGGTATAAGCGTCTTCCGACGAAAATCTCCCAAAATGCTATATTCTAGCTATTTTCAAATAGACCCGAATTGGCGGACGGCTTAATTGTAAAGTTGGTCCATCTATATGCATGTGGCTATCTTTAGTGAGATCATACGAAGGGTATGTTATTAGTTTAGATCTAACCAATTTAATGAATTACTCCTAAAGGTTCACATCAAACTAGTGCTAGTTGATGCGAGTTACTTCGGAAACAAAAGGACTAAAGTAAAATTCATTTGGGGTATTCTCTCAATTCCAAAAAAAAGCAACTGGATCAACTATGAGTTGTCGATCAGAACATATATGGATAGAACCTATAACAGGGGCTCGAAAAACAAGTAATTTCTGCTGGGCTGTTATCCTTTTTTTAGGTTCATTAGGATTCTTGTTGGTTGGAACCTCGAGTTATCTTGGTAGAAATTTGATATCTTTATTTCCGTCTCAGGAAATCGTTTTTTTTCCACAAGGAATTGTGATGTCTTTCTATGGGATCGCGGGTCTTTTTATTAGCTCTTATTTGTGGTGCACAATTTCGTGGAATGTAGGTAGTGGTTATGATCGATTTGATAGAAAAGACGGAATAGTGTGTATTTTTCGTTGGGGATTTCCTGGAAAAAATCGTCGGGTCTTCCTCCGATTTCTTATAAAAGATATTCAGTCCGTCAGAGTAGAAGTTAAAGAGGGTATTTATGCTCGTCGTGTCCTTTATATGGATATCAAAGGCCAGGGAGCCATTCCATTGACTCGTACTGATGAGAATTTTACTCCACGGGAAATGGAACAAAAAGCTGCTGAATTGGCCTATTTCTTGCGTGTACCAATTGAAGTGTTTTAAGAAATGAGCCGACAAATGCATGCTTTCTCAGCAGGAGGGCAAAAACGCAAGAATCCTCTTTTTCTATAACATAACTTAATTGAAATTTCTTCAGAACATCCATTCGAGTCAAAGCAGACATATATGGAACAATAAAAAAATAAAAAAAAATAATAATAAAAAAGAGTGAATAGATTCATAGATTCGATACTTGTAATAGAACTGATGCGTGAGAGAAATCTTAGATTACATAAAGTCGACGAATAAGATTCATTAACAATTCACAGATGAAAAAATGGCAAAAAAGAAAGCATTAACTCCTCTTTTCTATCTTGCATCTATAGTATTTTTGCCTTGGTGGATTTCGCTCTCATTTCAAAAAAGTCTGGAATCATGGATTACAAATTGGTGGAATACTAGGCAATCCGAAACTTTTTTGAATGATATTGAAGAAAATAGTATTCTAGAAAAATTCAAAGAATTAAAGGAACTCCTCCTCTTAGAGGAAATGATCAAGGAATACTCGGAGACACATCTACAAAACCTTCGTATAGGAATTCACAAAGAAACAATCCAATTAATCAAGATACACAATGAGGGTCGTATTCATACGATTTTGCACTTCTCGACAAATATAATCTGTTTCATTATTCTAAGTGGTTATTCTATTTTGGGTAATAAAGAACTTGTTATTCTTAACTCTTGGGCTCAGGAATTCCTATATAACTTAAGTGACACAATAAAAGCTTTTTCTCTTCTTTTATTAACTGATTTATGTATCGGATTTCATTCGCCCCGTGGTTGGGAACTGCTGATTGGCTTTGTCTACAAGGATTTTGGATTTGTTCATAATGATCAAATTATATCTGGCCTTGTTTCCACTTTTCCAGTCATTCTAGATACAATTTTAAAATATTGGATTTTCCGTTATTTAAATCGCGTATCTCCGTCACTTGTAGTGATTTATCATTCAATGAATGACTGAAAAATTATCTACCTAATCTAATTATAATGTTTCTTATTACTTTGCAGTTGTACATAAGCAAAGCATTGAAAAAAACTTTATATTTCTACCCATCCCGGAGATTCATCCTATATTCCTATATATTAATCCAGTCAAATTATTATTATTCCAGTAAATAACAGAATCGTGGATAGGAAACTCCATTAGTGACCTACCCCAATTTATTGTAGAAATTTTCGGGATCAATGGTTGGACCATGCAAACTAGAAATACTTTTTCTTGGATAAAGGAACAGATTACTCGATCTATTTCCATATCGCTCATGATATATATCATAACTCGTACATCCATTTCAAATGCATATCCCATTTTTGCACAGCAGGGTTATGAAAATCCACGAGAAGCCACTGGACGTATTGTATGCGCCAATTGCCATTTAGCTAATAAACCAGTGGATATTGAGGTTCCGCAAGCGGTACTTCCCGATACTGTATTTGAAGCAGTTGTTCGAATTCCCTATGATATGCAACTGAAACAAGTTCTTGCTAATGGTAAAAAGGGGGGTTTGAATGTAGGGGCTGTTCTTATTTTACCAGAGGGTTTTGAATTAGCCCCTCCCGATCGTATTTCCCCCGAGATAAAAGAAAAGATGGGCAATCTGTCTTTTCAGAGTTATCGCCCCAACCAAAAAAATATTCTTGTCATAGGCCCTGTTCCTGGTCAGAAATATAGTGAAATCACCTTTCCTATTCTTTCCCCCGACCCCGCTACTAAGAAAGACATTCACTTCTTAAAATATCCTATATACGTAGGCGGAAACAGAGGAAGGGGCCAAATTTATCCTGATGGGAGCAAGAGTAACAATACAGTTTATAATGCTACAGCATCAGGTATAGTAAGCAAAATCCTACGAAAAGAAAAGGGGGGATACGAAATAACCATAGCGGATGCATCCGATGGACGTCAAGTGGTTGATATTATCCCTCCGGGGCCAGAACTTCTTGTTTCAGAAGGTGAATCTATCAAATTGGATCAACCGTTGACAAGTAATCCTAATGTGGGCGGATTTGGTCAGGGAGATGCAGAAATAGTACTTCAAGATCCATTACGTGTACAAGGTCTTTTGTTCTTCTTCGCATCTGTGATTTTGGCACAAATCTTTTTGGTTCTTAAAAAGAAACAGTTCGAGAAGGTTCAATTGTCCGAAATGAATTTCTAGACTGGCGTATTTATCGACATCAAGTTTGTAAAAAGCATTAGCAATTATCTATGATAAAAAAAGAAATTAGAAAAAGAATTTTGTTCTTTTAGACTCTTTTTCTATGAGATGCCGGGAATTCCTTGTACGACATTCCTAGACATAGTATATAGAAAGACTATTTGACTTGACCCCTTCTTTTTTTTTTCAAAATTGG
>JARVZY010006382.1:22500-26565 GCA_030686995.1 Artemisia argyi
TGAATTCAAATCCCCATCTGAACTCAAATGCGGATTGATATTTTGTTGGAAAAATCCAAGAATCCGGATTGAATTCTCGTGTCGTAAGAAAAAAAAAAAAAGAATAATCTGGGAAGAAGAAATTGTTTTTATTGGACGTGTTGATTCATATTTATTTTGACTACTTTATCATATTTTATCATATATTATATTAATTATATTCTATTCATTTTTATTCGACCTTCCCGGAGTTCATTCTCCGGGCAACTCCGTTTAACCGGTGGATTCCTTCCAACTCACTTCTTTTATGATCTCATTGGAAATCATATAAAGACAATTCCTATTTGATATAGCTATTTGTGCAAGTATTTTACGATTAAGAAGCAACTGTCTCTTGTACAGATCATTTATTAATCTACTATAACTATAGCATACCCCCCTTTCACGAATTGCTGCATTTATTCGAGTGATCCACAAACGACGAAAATTTATTTTTTGCCTATCCCTATCCCGATGAGCCGAAACCAAAGCTCTTATTTTTTGTTGAGTAATAGTTCGAGTAAGTCTTGAATGAGCCCCCCGAAAGCTTGATGCAAATAAACGAATTTTTGTTCTACGTCTCCGAGCGATATATCCCCGTCTAATTCTGGTCATTGAATAAATGAAACTTTAACGAATAACTAATAGATTTCCTTTCTTTCAGTTATTCTTTTGCCCCTTTCCTAGTATATTAATAACAAAACGGATTTTTCCAATGTATAAACTAAAAATTCCAATGGCTTTGGCTACTATAACCTTCCCAACCACGATTTTTTATTTTTTCTAGGCATTTCACCTCGAAATACGAAATTGTACTTAAAAAATAGCAATGATAAAGAAATAGTGGATTCCATCGTTTCTATGGTTACTTCTTAAACGGTGAGGTCTTCTCTATACACCGGAGCCTTTACTTCATTTAATCAATGTTATTGCTAACTTGTATAGTTCACATTCTTCGGCTCTACCCATGAATTATCCAGTAATAGGTCTTTCACAACGAGCTCTACCTATACAGTAACGGTATTTAATTATGAAAGTTGGCTGGGTAGCTGACCCTGTTAGTCCGTTCTTGCAAGAGGCGTCTAGGTTAACTAAGATTTCCTCCGCTTAATGGATAACCATTTGCTACCAATGGAGAATTGCTTCTCATCTTGAATTGAGGTGAGTGGTTTTACACCAATAGAAACCATAAATTTCATACACAATAAAAGGGATATGATCCATTTTCTTATTTTTAGATAGTAAATGTAGTTCGTTTTTCCCTTCTATCCTATTTGATCATTGATATTTGAACATTGTCCTCTTTCCTTTGTTCTAGTTCATGATCTGAACGAGTCGCACATACACCCTAGTACATGTTCCTCGACGCTGAGGGCATCCCCGAAGCGCGGGGGATTTTGTGACATTTCTAATTGGCTGTCTTGTATTTCTAATAAGTTGTTTAATCGTTGGCATGTTGAATCATATACATAATGGACTGGTTTAGATCGATCCTAACCGGATGATTATGAATTACAATTACAATAGTAAATAAAAATCATAGAATATTAAACTCGGCAGGGTGAATTTTAAATCACGACTTGACGTGAATTGAAATAAAGGCTATTCTCATTCAACCGCTACAAGATCAACAATTCCATAAGCTTGGGCTTCTGTTGCTGACATAAAAACATCTCTTTCCATGTCTTCGGATACAACCCATAAAGGTTTGCCCGTTCTTTGTACATAAACCCTTGTCAGGGTTTCACGTAGTTTCAGCAGTTCTCCCACTTCCAGGATGAATTCTCCCGTTGCTACTTCAGAAAAAGAACCAGCGGGTTGATGGATCATTACCCTGATGATATAAGATAATAAAAAGTTTCTCTATTTCGCACGATGAGGGGAAGATAAAAGAAAGATAAAAGAATAACAAGAAAAAAGATAGAATCGAAACAACCGTACGGGCATTATGCATTGCATACGGCTCTACAATAAAATTGACCCTTACCTTCAAAAAATAGGATCGATTAGACCCCGATCGGTAAATGATCAACTTACCACCCTTCCTTTCGGAGGAATTCAAAAATACTATGATGGCTCCGTTGCTTTATATATTTATTATATTTTTTTGTCTGTGATTTGTCTGTCATTCAGCAATCCAAAGTTGCTTTTTTTGATCAAATAAACTAATGAAAAAAGAAAAGTTTTTTTTTTTCGCTCTATACTATAAATATTGTTAAGAGACCTCTGGTGTGAAAAAAAGTTTGTGACGCTGAACTGGACTTCCGATAATAAAATAGGAAATACCTTTTTCTCATATTACTCTCTCGATACATAATCTAATGTTTTGAAAACAGAATTTCTTATATCGAATTCAAAGTGCCATGCTATTATTACTTAATATTCATATTTCATATGGCGAAGGCATAGTCTTCTTTTTTCTCTCAAATAAAAGCCTCATTGGCGCCAAGCGTGAGGGAATGCTAGACGTTTGGTAATTTCTCCTCCTACCAGGATAAAAGATCCCATTGAAGCGGCTGATCCCATGCATATTGTATGTACATCTGGTTGCACAAATTGCATAGTATCATAAAGAGCGACCCCCGGTATTACCCATCCGCCAGGAGAGTTTATAAACAAATACAGATCTTTGGTATCATCCTCGATACTGAGATATATCATAAGACCAATAAGTTGATTTGAGATCTCACTATCAACCTCTTGACCTAAAAAAAGTAATCTTTCTCGATAAAGTCGGTTGATTAGGGTCAAATTGTATCCCCTCGAAACCGTACAGGCGCCTTTTGACGCATACGGTTCAAAAAAAATCAATGTGTAGATTCCAATACTTTTTCTTTTTTCATAGCAAGTTCTTTCTAACTAAAAGGATTTTCTTGATTTTTCACTAAATATGAGTTTGTCTTCCTTTCCTTATAACGTATAATATATAAAAGAATTCATTAAACTTATCCAATTGACTTTTCATTGATGGATTGTTTCATCGAGATTCAATCCAAATCACGATGTCATTTTCTTGTTCTTAAATGGGCCTCTTTAATCTTTTTAGGTTTATGCTCTACTCCGGTAAAGATCCGCCCAATTTTGATTTGGACATATAGTACAAATGCTCCCATTACCACTTCTTTTTGTTATTCCTTCTTTTTTCAATTCATGCATTCCGTAAAATAGTTGACGGCTTCATGCATATTACTCGATTGATTAACATAAGAGTTTGAAATAACTTCTACTTACAAAAAAAAGATTTCTTTAAAAATAGGAATCCTTTATGATATAAAATAGATATATTACCACTTGGTTTTTTTAAACGGAGCCTGGATACTTCAATGTAGTAGTCCAACTAAGCCAACCATAAATTCTTCTAATTGATAATAGTCATTCTGATCCCCCCCAAAAATGGATCTAATTGCACTTCACGCTCCAAATTTTTGATTATTTTTGATGATTCAATAATCTTTCGTGGGCGAAACAGAGGATATCTCGATTAGGGAGAAAACGGGAAAATCCCATATGACCCAATATATCTGACAAGTCGCACTATATGTCAACCCAAGATGCATCTTCCTCTCCAGGACTTCGAAAAGGTACTTTTGGAACACCAATAGGCATTAAATGAAAGAAAAAAGAACTAAGTACTATATTTTACTTTGATGTGGAAACGTAACAAAGCCTTTATTATCTTTATAATATTCTACTTTATCCTAATCATATTTTATTCAGAATTAGAAAAATTGATAAAGAAAGTCAGAAAAAAATAAGGGAAAAATATTAGGAATAATGTCCTCTAATAATGAACAAGTATGGGCACATTCGCTCATATAAAATCGCATTAACCTCCCCATTGCGTATTGGTACTTATCGAGTATAGAATAAATCTGCTTCTCTTTGTTCCTATGAACAAAATTGTTCCATTATTACCAACAGAATAGAACAAATATGAACCCTTACGTTGAAATAAGCCACTAAATAGGGGGGTCCATAACATAGTCATAGTATAGTCTTTTCCAATGCAATAAAGTTACGTAGTGTCTTTTTTCTTTCATAAAGGGG
>JARVZY010006383.1:0-26564 GCA_030686995.1 Artemisia argyi
ACTTTTAATATGCAATAATGAGTATAAAAATTATACCTTTGTTGATCTTTAGTATGTTCCAAGACCTTTTGAATGTTTGGACATATATCATTTGTCCACTTTTCCATCAACATCCTCTTTGTATGCAGTCGCTCCATAACCAGTACTCTCATAGACTCTAGCATAGTAATAATGGGTTTATGCCTGAAGCTCACCAGAACCGCATTAAAACATTCGCTGAAACCATTCTCCACAGCTTCACAGCATACACCTTCATTGAAGAAAGCTCTTGACCAAGACCTGGGATTTTTGTTTACAAGAAACTGATGTGCTTTAGGATTGGCCCTTTTAATTTTTTCCATTACTTTCGTATGCTGTGCTGGATACGAAGCTTTTGATGCTCCCCAAAACAGCAATCTGAATTCCTCTCCAGCAAATTGTTTGCGAAAACCTTCATAAATGTGCCGTGCACATTGGCGATGCTCAGCAAGTGGCATCACATCCTTAACTGCTTCAATCAAACCCTAACATCATAATAACAAGTAAAGTTGTTATGCTTTCATTGAACTTATTATACTGTAGTATGAAGTTATATAATTGTAGTGGAATCTCATACCATGTGTTAGTCAGACATGAGTGTCAAACCTTGTCCAAATGGAATTTCCAAATCCTCACCCAATAAATTTAAAAACCAGCTCCAGTTATCTTTATTATCCACTGTGACCACACTGGTTATTCCCGTCTCTACCAACCACAGTTAAAATCTCTCCTTGGTTTGGTTTCTTAAGAAAGCATCCATCCAGAGCAATAATCCTACGACATCCTAACTTCCAACCTTCTTTCAAACCATGAAAACATACATAAAATCTGTCAAAATACGTCTTCTCATCAGGATTGACCGTCACACCTACTTTCACTGTACTACCAGGGTTTGACTCCAATAAAGCACTAGCATATGATCTTAATAACCCATAGTGATCCTGGATAGTCGCATCCCTTTCATTCAAAGCAAAAGCCTTAGCATTCTTACACTGTGTACGACTTACATGGCATTTGTATTTCTTTAATACTAGCTCAGCTATGTTGTTGATACTAATATTTGGGTTCATCCTAATCTTGTCTCCAAATTGCTTTCCTATCCACTTGTAATTCACTAGCCTACCATAATGGAAACTACGAACACAAGTGTGAGTATCCTTGAGAGAAATAACCTAAAATGTTGCTTCATCTTTTAGCATCTTCCCGTAACACCTCCATGAACATTGTGAATTCCCAGCTGTTTCAGATGGATACTTTTTATTGCAAGTTTGTTTTCCTTTAACAGGATCTTTAAGGGTCTCCTTCCGTTGTCCACATTTGGCTATAACCTTAGTTGATTCACTCCTCTCGAACCACAATGAGAACCCATTGGCCACCACATAAAAGGTAAGATATTCTTTAAAACTTTCAACACTTGGGTACTTTTGGCCAAGCTGCGAAATCAAGGAAATGAAAACAACAGTTAAAAGGAAACCTTATTATGATATTGATGTTAATTCTAGTGAAACTAAAATTCTCAAATAAAAATAATAGAATTACCGTTGGTTTCTTTAGTCGCCAATGAGTATCTTGGTCATAGACAGGGTAGTTGTCGTCTTTTTCCGATCTCTGAACAACAGAAAACGGATCTGTCAATCCAACTCCATTACCCCTTAACTGCTTTGTCAAACCAAGCATGTATTTTTCATGCTCCCTAATTAGTGGTCCTAAACCATAAGGTCCCGGTCCATCATCAACTACAGGGGTGTCATTGTCATCTGCTGGTTGTTGTTGTTCATCTTCTTGATCATCAGATGTTGTGTGTTTCTTTTGTAATAAGCGCTTTCTCAGTTGGATGACCTCATCTTCCCCATCACTAAGATAATCAAGTGACTTGTCTGTTTCACAACTAGAGTCAAAAGACTCATAATCAGATGAGTCATCAACATTCTTATCATTAAAATCTTCACTTTCGGTATCTGAATCTGAGGATACATGAGGATTACAGTTATCTCTAATGGTTATACCAGTAGTCCTAGGAACATTGGGGACACCCTTTTTGGTTTGCTTATTTTTCCCTTTCATAACACCCTTTCCTTTATCTAATTTCTTCTGCCTAGCTAGCACCACGTCATCTATGTTACCATCATTTTCACCATCAACATCCATATTATCAACATGTGGAGCCTGATTGTTCTCAACCTCATCAACAACATCATTCACCGCAACCTCATCAACAACATCATTGACTGCAACCTCATCTGCTATGTTCTGAGGTTGTTCGTTGACCTCCTTATACACCTCATCTTCAGTTAAGTGTGGGTAATCATTCAACCAGTCATCATCAATACTCCACACCCTAGTGAAACTAACCTTACCCTCAAAATCTTTTCTTAGTGGCCTATCCTTTAGTGGAGGGGACCTTAAGCAAGGGGAGCGGGCTTCTTCCTCAGCCCAAGCAACCAACTCTTCATAAGACATATTACCGGCATCCTTTTTCAATTTTTCATGGTGTTTTCTTTTTGAGGTGACTTCAGAATCAGAACTTTCTAAAGTCAAGTTAATGTGATAGTAACCTGCTAGGTTTTGGGGTGAATGAGCAACATACACATTTACGGTCTTATACTTTTCGGCTAAATCATATAAGGCATGAACATCAGCATCCCTTTCAATTATTTTCAATCCTCCACTATCAATGTCTAACTCAGGAATGCACATGAACAAACCCCATATATCTTGCTTAACCTTAGCAACTAAAATATCTAACAATGGGCTAAACATAATCCTATCACTGGATGAGGCATCCATTACAATCTCCCTACCATAGTCATACCTTAAGGGGTCAAACATGAATACCCCATTATAGTGTATCTTAAACACCAAATCTAGTGGTACATCCATCAGACCTGAAAATATAGAAAAAATGAAATGAAAACCCTAATTTACGAAACCCTAAAAAACAATATTCTGTTTCTAATAAATTAATACAATTAAATTAAATATATGTATAGCAGCTGGAATATACCTTTTGATGGACCCCAAACAATGGAAAGCGACAATCAATTTGTTATATTAAAAGCGAATGACGATTTAGGGTTAGGAGACAATTTGGGGATCTTGATAGTGAAGTGTGAGTATGTTTGTTTAGATTACAGGAACATATGGACCCAAATTATAAAGATAAAATCGTACAAAAAGTTGGTGTAAAAGCGAGATTGTGGTGGGAGTGTGGGGGGAGGAAGAAGAAGTGTGGGTGTTATCATACGTGGAATATTTTTTAAGTCATAAATAATTATTAAACCGGGGACCGGTTGGGAGGGTGAAAAAAAACGTACAAAAAGACAAAATAGTCGACTTTGGGTGATAGAAAGGCTATTTTTTTTGTACGCTACACAAAAGTACTTTTCGTGACAAGTATAATACATTATTAAATATTTTTCCCTTGTTTATATTGTTCATGTTTAAGTTTATGACAAGTTTATAATAAACTTGAAATAGAATAATTTTTACACAGGAGAGAAGAAATGAACAGGTGTTGACTGATGCAATTATTGATACTGTTAGATTGAGGCTAATGGGTTTAAGAGTTCAAAAACAAATCAAGTTATTGAGGTATACAAAAGGTGGAATGTGCAGCCTTTGTTTGTGGATAATAAAAAGTCAACCAGCAACTGAATCACATAAATAAACTTATTCTGGTATGATGTATCTTGGTTGGGATATAGGGTGTTTTGGTAATGTGGATATCAGCGGTTTGTATAAAAAAAAAAAAAAAAAGGTTTTATGCTATTTCCATATTCAGGCCATTACAAAATGTGGAGTACCTAGTACCTTGGAGTCCTAACTATATGATTGCACTTGCATTAGCCCCATAGGTTTTTCTATGTTTGGCCTTGGGAGGGAACTAGAAAAGCTATGTTGGATGTGTAGGAGGTCTAGCAGTATGGATGTACCATAATGTAGGGCTTCCTTTTGTGAAGGGTAAATGGTCTTGGAGGGGAGTGTAAGTAGTATGGAATTAAGAGTGGTGAAAGATGACACTTCATGGTCCATACTTTACATTCCCATAGGAGGTTAAGGTTGGTCCTCACTGGAGGTGTGTGTTTCCAATTATATGAAGCCATTCTAGAGATGGAAATGTAGTATAACTGGAAGAGCCCTTCTGTGGAGGGGTTATGGGTGCCTATTGAAGCCATTAACCCTTATTGCTATGTTTACTGTGGGTGCTGGTTGAGTATTCATGGCAAATGGGTAAGATGAAAATGTAGCTAGATGGTTAAGGTGCAAAGATAAAGGTGAATATTCTGTTCTTAATGATTGTGTTAGGCAGAGTGTTTGTTGAGTCAGATTGCTTAGTGGTAATCTGATGTATGTTGTTTAGGTAGTAGTTGTATTTAGCAGTTTGAATAAAGATTTGGACAACCCCCAAATCTTTCTCTATTCTTATGTTTGTACATATGATGTGATGATTAATATAATTCACCTTTTACAAATAATAATAATAATAATAATAATAATTTATATTCGACCATGCATTTAAAGGGCATATACATTTTTATTAATTTATATTTGACTATGCATTTATTTTAGACATTAAATGATGTTTACAATAAGTGCTAAGCAACTATATTCGTACTTCTTAAACTTTAAGATAAAACTATCTACTCTTTATAAAGGAGTAATATTATGTTTAAGTGTGATAAGTTTATGTTTAAGTGAGGTGTATGAAATATGAATAGTAAGAAAGATAGTAACCACTGCGAGAATAAAAGTGGTGAGAAAGGATGTTAATGTGATGCTAACATTGGATGGTCAAACCATATCCGGTCCATAACCACTGCGAGAATAAAAGTGGTGAGAAAAGATGTTAATGTGATGCTAACATTGGATGGTTAATAAAGGCAGCCCATCAAATGTCTAAGGTATCACAACACAAATCTTTTCATTCACTATTTACAAATTACAGTAGGCGTCGACAGCAACATTGTTCTTTTATCTTACCTGCAAGAAGAAAAGGCGACAAAAGGGGATTATCTATCTTTCTTTACTATTTATTACTTATTTAAACTTATTTACTACTATTATTTATTATAAAAATAATTTATTATTAATATATCTTCCTCTTTTTTAGCAATTAATCTATTTTTACTTTTTTTCCTATTAGATGGCGCAAGCTGTTATTATCACCGTCGCACAGTTCTAAGCATTTAACAATCAGGGTCTAACTATCAACCAACTAGCGATTTAATTTCATGGTAAGATTTTTTTCTCTCTCTTTTGCTTAGGTGTTGTTGGCAGAGCCAGAATATTTTGTGAGAGGGGGCAAAAAAATTTTGAGTGAAAACTTGAAGAGTACTCTTTAATATTTTGCCAAACGGATAATAACTAAATACATCAAACTAAACCGAAAACTTGAATATTTTATAATAACTCTTTAATTATTTAATTCTCAAACTAAACCGAAAACGTACTCTTTAATTCAAAACGTTTTCTCACCGTTACATCCGGTCAGTTTGTTTCGTGTATCCTGCATCCAAAAATACATGATTAAAAGTATAACATCATGTCATTTCTTTCTAGTCTTTCGAATCTGAGCAATGGTCATTGATGACGTATAGTCTATATTCGGGTCACGCACCCAAATAATAAACATTACAAACGCCCAAGCCCACCACGAGTGGGTTATCATAACAATGATTTGGGCCAGCATGCTAACGGTTTGGGCTCACGAAAGCCCAAACCAAAGTTATTTATGGTTTGGATATAGATATCTCCTATTTAAGGGATATATATCAAACCAGTAAGGAGCACGTATCCAATAAGGATTACGTGCCTATATAAACAAAGCCATAACTCTCGTTAAAGGTACGATTTTACAACCCTAACTCTTCTACATAACCCTAAAACCAATTACTTACTCTCACGCCGGAGGATAATCGTGGGAGACAATCTCACGATAAGCCTAACGGTGTTTGTTTGCTTTCTTAGTGCGCAGGTCTCAAGCATTAAGGTCTAATTGGTACGAGGACAGGGATCTAAACAAGGAACGCCCAACTTTTGTATCAACAGTCATCTTCACTCTTCTATCTTTATCAACCGAAAACAATGGCCATCTTCACTCTTCTATATTTAGATAGACTCACATTAAGTCCATACACACAAACACCTTCGGGAACTCCTAGCAAAAACTTCTGTGCAGGGAGGGAATATTCAAGAAGATAACCTAACATAGTTGTATTCACCATCTCGGAAACCCTCCACGCAAGCAGTGGCGCTCATTGCTAGCATGCCACAACATGTCAACTCACACCCACAATCTTTTGATGACATTAACTTATAAACTCTTTTCATATCTGATGTATCACCTATTTGTTAATTAGTTCTAAAGCTCATAGACAATTCAATTCATTTTTACTCAACTTATAACAAAACCAAGGAATCCTTGAACCACACTCATTGAAGCATGTCGCTACTCCCAGTAATTAAAAATAACTGTGCCATGCTTCGTTATCTATATTCCCATAATGCATTATAATTGTGTAATGGATATTTGAATGGAACAATTAGCAGGTTAAATACACATTAATATACTTATTAATCTGGTTCAAATTGATGATGTGTTAAAAGTGTAAACTTATAACAAACTAGGCTTTATTGTAAACCAACTCTTACCAAAACTGAAATTCACTTGTACAACAAAAGGATAAAGCTAAACCAACAAGTGGGTATAACAACACAGGGGATCAACATAAGCATATGCTAATTAATCTTGTTTTAGTACAAACACAAAATCTAAGGACAAGAAGAATCTCACTTAAGAAAGGTACATCCAAGAAACAAAAAGACGTATACTACCAATGAAGTCAGGAGCTCCAGGGTCCAAGTTGGTTGCAAAATGGCTGCAGGAATCATGGGTACTATGCAAGAACCACATATCCACCCAACCACTAGGGATCCAAATCTGTAATCAGCATGAGTAATGGGTTAACAAAATGGTCAATTATCTACCAAGAAACTGAACAATGAAGAATTGATGATTTTAACTAGCAATGATGATGGTTAGCCAGTTATAAATTGTCAAATTATGAAACAGACTATGATTCGGCGGTTAGCCAATTAGAGGCATAAAATATGTAACATGCCGCAATTTATAATGAAGAACATTTTCAACCATAGCTTAATCACATGTGAAAAAAATTGAACTGTTATGTTGGATGTAGCAACACGCATTATACAACATGACATGTAACGAATTTCCGTGCAAAAAAGAAACCATCGAAAGGGTTATCTTGGCTAACAAAACCTGAAATGATTATCATTAGGTTAAAATTATAATAACGTGCAAAATGGACAAACGACTAATACTGTGCTTGTATTGGTGTACTTGACCCAAAATAGATTGGAGGAATGAAGAGGGTTTATGGCCTTGTGGATTAATATTTAATAACTTACCCAATAACCGATGCTCTTGCTACGCTCTTTGACTTGTCATTGAGGAAGTATATGCAAGCAAACAGAGACAAGGCCACCTGTATTATATAAAAGATGGAATCAAGTTAAAAGACTTTAACAGTTTAACCCCTTAAACAAGATATAAACGACATCCAAAACAGTAAACATTATGAAGTATACTCCATCCATTAAAACATCATATTTTATTTTTTCAAAATCCATGTTGACGGTATTTATTTTTCCATCACACTACAAAATATAGTTAATGAAGAGCAGCAAACCTGGAATGCAGGACCACCCTCGGCAGAGTTCATCACACTCCAGAAAGCCATAAACGAAAATAGAAACAATCTTCTAAGAATAATGATTGTTTCAGGAAGTTCCACGAAGTTGAGCAAGTTCTGCACCCATGGTGGAGACTCTTCTACTTTCTTCTTTAGCTTTGTTTTCAAGTTGATTTTGGTTTTTTTTCTGTTCTGGAAGCTTGTCATCAATATCTTCTCAAAAGCTGCTTCTATTGACTCTGCACTTCTCTCATGAGCACCATACTGTTCTAATAGAAAGTTGCGGGAACTCCAGACTTCTTCCTCAGATGCATCAGTAGTTATACCAAGACGTTTGTAAGGATCCCAAACATTGCTTCGAGGGTATTTTGGAATGTTACCTAGATGCACAAAGGAGGGATTTTATTTTAACAAAGTGTTATTAATCAAGCAAGTTGGATTCTAGTACTTCCTTTCTGTAATTGGAACACTTTTGAACACAATATTTTGTAATTCGTTCAGTTTTGAGGTTCTACCTTACTTGCAAGCATAGGAATAGTCTAATGAGCTATTCTATGATCAAGCTTCACAAATTTTACCGAAAGAGTATCTGTTAAGAGTTTAACTTTCCTGTTATAGCAAGTGAGCCATTTAGATCGTAAAAGTACTTCTAATCATCTACACTGGTAAGGACAGTAAAGTCTTCCAGCACAAAGGAAAAAATGTTTCTTTATGCTACTTCATACATAATCAGGACAAATCTAGAAAACAAAGAAACAGAGAGAAATATATTGATAAACCTATATATTTGATTTAGTTCCAATATTGTTAATTTTTTCTTCGAAAAGTGTACCCCTAACATGACGCTGACTGTGACAATGTGGCATGCCAATTGTGTAAATTAGCAGACTCGGCTCGATTGTGTAAAACTATTTTATGTGGCGTCATGTTAGCTATGTTACACATTGGCAATCCATATCATCAATTTTATACAATTTGAACACCATGTCAGCTTTCTCTTTACACAACTGGCATGCCACAGCATCATATCCAACAGTGTAAAACTAGTGAGTGATACATTATTTTAAATATTCACGGCTGAAAAATGTATTTAAGAAGGCTATGGAAAAGAAAGACACATGGTACAAGCTCCAATATGATTGTGAATCATCCTGTTAGTTCTGATGAAACATAAGCCTCAACTAGCAAAAAATTCATGATGTAAAGTGTAACATGCTAATCCTAAATTACTAGAGCGACCCAATAACTTTTGAATCTCAAAACCTACACCATAATGAAAGTTTTTGTAGCCCACAACTTAAGGCTTATAAGGTGTAAACATAATAATCTTCTATCAAGTTATCCATGTGAGTCACAAAGTTCATAAGTAATTAAGTAGACGATGGTTCCCAAAAGTTCCAATGCTAAACCAAAGAGAGTCGTGTGAAGCAGGATTAGGATAGTTAAATTAACAGCACGGTTCTTTTATCATAAAAACTGAAGGTGTAAACCGTGTAATCATACACAAATGCATAATTAGTTACTTACACACAGAATTTTTTTCCAATTTAATCATGCAGTTCATGGTCAAAATTAGGTTATATATTTTGTTAGCCATAAAGCGTTCAACTTAGGTACCTCCATATGTAGCATCAGCAGCCGCACATCTAGGGCTTCTAAAAACCAAGGCAGAACGCGTCAACTTCCTCAAATTCCCATTAACTGAACTGAACAATCAAAAACACACAAATGAAAATAAATTACATAAAAATAAACATCAAACTAACCGTTCATCTCGGATATCCAACTAAACTGGATGACCAAAAAAACACACATAACCATGTAATTTAAGAAGTACTTGGTACTTAATAGATGGAACCAATGTCAAGTTAACCAAACATTGCTTTAAATTAGGGATCAATGAGTTGTGTAGGCATGTTTGGATGTAGGTTTACCGTTTACTAACCATACCGTATCAGTTAATAAATCAACTTATACGGTATGGTTAACCAAGGGCAAAGATAGTTAATATTGGGACAATATATTAAATTCAACCAGCCAAACTTCATCCGTCTCTAGGCTGAACTTATTTCTACAGACCATTGGCCGGCATAGCAAACAATGGACACAAAAATCACAGAATCAACGACAACCGAACTAGTTACAGTAACTCATAATGAACCCTATCTATACGGGTTTCCTAAATATATACAGTATCAGTTGTTAACAGAAAATCATCAAATTAGAATGAAATTGAGTAAACTAACAGAAATGGGCCAAAATTAACCACACATATTGTCAAGTTAAGGCATAATATTAATAAATTATAACAAGATAAGGTCAGTTATTAATTACTTACAGATTGTTGTTACCGAGGAAAGATGAAGAGATAACTGGGTTTGAAAGAAGGATAGAAGCCATGAATGAGGATGATAATGGAGGTTTTGGGGTTTGGTAGCTATGACGTCATACAACCTTCTTGTTTCAACAAAAGGAAAAGAGGAGAAAGGAGTTTTTGCTAAGATTTTTGGTTTATTTATTTATTTGGATTTGGGTCTGCTTTTCATTTTTTAGTTTATCATTCTACCCCCTGTGGTTTTCTTATTTCTCAATCGTTTTGGGTTTTCAACCTTTTTTTTTTTTTTTTTTTTTTTTTTTTTTTTAAGACTCATCCGCCATCATCTTTTAAGTCTTTTTTTGATTTTGCCACAATCTCTAAGTTGATGGTTCTTTTACGGACCCTTGATATGGTTTTGTTCTTTAATGTTATTGTTTGTTAAAAATTTCGAGTCGTTTAGTCAAACAAGAGATTAGGGCTGAGCAAAACCGACCGAATCCTGAAACTCGAGTAAAACCGACCGATACCGACTATCCCGAAACCGAACTGAACATACTCGATTCGGTGCTCGGTTTGGGTTTTTAAGGATTTCGGTTTCGAGTTGTATAGGTTCGGGTCGGTTCGGGCCAAAAACCGAGAAAACCGACCGAAAAATGACTTATCCCGAACCGAACCGAGTAATTTTGGTTCGGGATTCAGTTTGGGTTTTCCAGGATTTCAGTTTCGAAATGGATCGGTTTTGGGTCGTGACGGGTCGATTTTGGCCCGATGCTCACCCTTTAGAGATATATTAGACTCCATCTTGTTTATGAGTTCATGATCAGGCAGAGATTTTGTTACTTGCTTGGTTACTAATTAAATTAATTTGTGTTAAACTCAATCATTTTAATAAAAATGCTTGTATAGCTCAAGATAAGGTTTTACATGATTATTAAAAGAAAACTTTGAGTACATTAAATTAAAATTATATTTAATTATGGTACTTAAACAAACTCTTAATAAAAGCATACTTTCTTTTTCTCTTGTATTACCGCTTAAAAGATTTTGTGCACCTGATATTTTTTGTCCTGAGTAAACCATTGTGTACCCCGTACACTACAACTATGTATTATTCATTTAATTATAGTGAATTGTGTTATGACGGCAAAGGCGTATTTGCATGTATTTATTTGTAAGAACACTTTAGTCTTAATATCTTATGTTGTTGCATTGTATATGAACTTATAAAAAATATGTTTTGATTTCTTTCTGATCTTAATTGAACTTAAAATTTCAAATTAAGGCATGCTTCTTGAGTTGTTAGGCAGTAGCAACTTTCAAACATAAAGTAGTTCGCATCTACAAGACTACAACTATCAATTTATAACACATCGACAACAATCTCATTAGCCCAATAAATTTTGGCCAATGAATTAGAGAAAAGAAACACGGCCCAAAATGCAAAATAAGATAACAGTTCCCTTTCATATTTGGGCATAATTAGGGGTGTGCAGGATTCGAGTTTCTCCCATAAAAACCAAACTGAAAATACTGAAACTGAATTTATAATCGAACCGAATTTGCCAAAACTGAACCGAACCAAATTAAATATTTGATTTTCGGTTCGGTTATGGATTTAACAAAATAAAAACCGAATCGAACCAAAAACCGAATTCAAACAAATATGTATGTTTTTTTATATATTTATATTAAAAACAATAAACTTTTTCACAGTGTAAATATAACATTTTTTAAGCTTGAAATAATATAACATTTTTTAAGCTTGAAATTCTTTTGATGCAAAAAAAAATCTACTATAATTAAATAAATAAATAATTAAAATTATGCAATTCGAGTTATTAGGTTCGGTTTAATCCAATTTGAATTCGGTTCGATTTTTGGTATTACCTAGAAAAAAATTTAACCAAAATGAATAAACCGAATAGCCTGATAATCGAACCGATGAACACCCTATCGGCCTAGCATATATAAGCATATAACACAGTGAAAAATAAAATAAGAAGCAAACTTTACTGAACTAATAACTGTGTAATATCAAAACTTCGACTTTTTGACCATCCGATGCTTCAAGGCTTTAAGCAAACCCATGAGTGCGATGATCCAACAATTACCAATTATCCTTCTTTGGTTGTAGCATCTATCTTGTCCAAATCTATGCAAATGTTGCACATAAACTCCAAACTTTATTATCAAAACAATGCAAGATGCAATGCAACACTCTTCGATGATAGAGGATGCGAGCAATTCAAAATTTTAAATACGCTGCTTATAACTGGTACATTAATTTAGGAATTTTAATTTGTAGTCAATTTACAACGAATTTTAAACATGCGATGTGTTTACAAATTACACACAGGGTATAACGGCTATACAAATTTATCGAATGTCTTAATTTGATGATTATTGTTGGAATTATTATATCATGACAATCATATTAATAAACCAAGAACATCAAAGTGAGCATAAGCGGAAGCAATTATAATAGATCGAATAACATGTAATTAATTAATCTTTAATTTAAATAGTAAACATACCGTAGTGATTCTAGCCCGAACAAGAATCAATGCAATCTTCCGGAACCAATGAACCCTAATTAGGGTTTATAAGGATTATATGAATTACCCCTTACCTTTTTGTAATTCAATCCAAGAATCAAACAATAGTGTGTTTGATTCACGTTCTTGTACACACGTACTAATTCAAGGAAAAGATTATGCAAGTAAATTCAACAAAACTATTTTGGAAGCAAGAAAAATCGAAACCCTAAGGGTGTTCGGTTTTGGTTCGACCAAGGGAGAAGAAAAGGAGAGAAAACCCAATTTGTGTGTGTACAAGTTATGAGAAAACTCTTAACCTTGGGTTTGCTTATATACTAGAGATTACTTGGAGCTCAAGACACAAAGGAGGTGGGTGCCTCCTTTGGGCCGATCGGTTGGATATCCCACAAGGGGATCCGGAACCTTCTTTTGTTTCCAAGTATTGCCTAGCAATTAGTTTCCTAATCTTCGTTTAATAATTAATTAGTCATTAATCAATAATACTAATTATTATTTAATTGTTTTGTATTTAATAATTAATTATAACATTTATAAATAATTATTACATTTCCTCTTCATACGTATTATGTGCAATCCCGTGATCTCAAGTTCGATCCTAACACACGACTATTATTATTTTGTCTATAAAACCAACAGCTCCCACTTAGACATATCATAATAGTGTGATCACATCGATTAGCGTCTTGCAACACGTCGATGCCTCTAGTACAACTTGAGTAAGGCTCCTGGAAAACCCTTTAATGATTTCTCATTATTATTATCCCTTTGTTTCTAATACTACGTTAATAAGGATATGGATCTAGGTCATTCCTTTAATTAACCATTCTGTTTCTCGCTCTTTGAAATTGACAAGATTACCAAATCTTTTGAACCTTTCATAAAAGACCTTGGGCGTGGCCACGCAAACACCTTGACAACCCTACGAGGGGCCCAGCAGTATTAAACTTCAAAAATTAATTTGAAGGAACAAATTCTTTATTGACTACAAGCAAAACACACAAACTTTGTAACACTTCCGAAAACAACCCTTATTACTAACAGTTACGTATAGCGTTAAGTTGTTCCACAAAAATGTACTACATTCATGACCGTTATCTTGCATCTCAAGTCTAAGGATAACTTCTTATGATTTACTTAATGACAAAATCCATAAAGTAACATCATATAGTTGGGATAAGTCCTATATTCAGTATCATCAAATATCATCTGAAATGACATGACTACGCATCAATATACTTAAGTATATTATATCAACTTCAGATTTGTCTTAATTTAATAATATTCCCATATTATTAACTGACAACGGCCAATTTAGAATAACTCTTATTCATGGATTTAAACATGCAAAAATAGGACAACAATAATTAATAACAGAAATAAACATACCAACATACTTTATTTCATCAAAATAATAATTGTTTACAATATCCTTTATCCAAATACTAATCACAGTTATGCATGAAACTACTAGCTAATTTAAGCCCAATTCCATTGGCTAATTCATTAAGCTTCTCTTTCGCCAAAGCCTTAGTGAACGGATCAGCTAAGTTATCATCTGTGTGAACCTTCAACAGATTTATTTCACCTTCGTCAACCTTTTCACGAACAAAGTGATACTTCCGTAGAAAATGTCTGGTGCCTCTCATGACTCCAGGTTCATTGGCAAATATGATTGCAGCAGAATTGTCACAATACATATTAATAGGTAATTCAATTGAAGGCATAACACCAAGCCCAGAAACGAATTTCCTAATCCAAACAGCCTCCATAGCAGCTTCCGAAGCAGCAATGTATTCAGCTTCTGTTGCAGACATCGCAATTGTACTCTGCTTCTTGCTCCTCCAATCTACAGCTCCTCCATTGATAACAAAGACATAACCCGTCTGAGACTTCGAATCATCTTTATTACTTTGAAAGGATGCATCACAGAAACCTGTAACACAAAGTTCTGTAGATGGATTTCCACCATATACCAAAAACATATCTTTTGTATTCCTCAAATACTTAAGAATATGTTTAACAGCAATCCAATGTTTTTCACCTGGATTCTGTTGAAATTGACTGGTAATATTTTGAGCAAACGCCACATCTGGCCTTGTGCACTTAACCGCATACATAATAGATCCTACAGCCGAAGCATAAGGAACATTACTCATGCGATCCACCTCTTCAGGTGTTGAAGCACAATACTCATTACATAAGCCATGTTTTACTTCCATCGGCAAATATCCTTTCTTGGAATTTTGCATATTGAATCTTTTCAATATTTTGTCAATGTAAGCACTTTGACTTAATCCAATTAACCGCCTTGATCTATCTCTATAGATTTTGATTCCCAGAATATATGCAGCTTCTCCTAAATCTTTCATAGAAAAGCACTTTCCAAGATATGCCTTAACAGCTTGTAAACTTGGAATGTCTTTTCCCATGATCAATATGTCATCAACATATAGAATTAGGAAAGTTACATTATCACTCCCACTAGCTTTGTGATACACACATGGCTCATCAAGATTTTGAGTGAATCCAAACTTTTTAATTTCAGCATCAAACCTCTTGTTCCATTGTCGTGATGCTTGCTTTAATCCATAAATGGATCTCTTAAGCTTGCAAACACGTTTTGGAAATTTTGGATTTTCAAACCCTTCTGGTTGTTCCATATAGATGTCTTCATCTAGATAACCATTTAAGAAAGCGGTTTTCACATCCATTTGCCAAATCTCATAGTCATAGAACGCTGCTATGGCTATGAGAATTCTTATAGCTCTTATGTCTGCTACAGGAGAAAACGTCTCCTCATAATCTATTCCAAAAGTTTGAGTAAAACCTTTAGCAACTAGACGAGCCTTATAAATGTGTGCATATCCATTCATGTCAGTCTTGATTTTGTAAAGCCACTTACTCCCAACTACCTTGGCACCAGGAGGTAAGTCAACTTCTTCCCAGACTTCATTGTCATGCATGGATTGTATTTCCCCATCCATAGCAGCTTTCCATTTAGCCTTTTGAGGACTTTTAATGGCAGCTCTATAACTAGTAGGTTCATCAAGATCCCCTAGTGTATGCTGATCGACCTCTACATTAAGACATAGACGGTCAGGAGCTTTCACAGATCTCGCAGATCTGCGAATGGGAATTACTTCAACTTCCGGTGGAGGACCCAGACTTTCCGGTTCTATAGGAAGTGTGCTAGTGTTTTCTGAAGGCAATGCATTATTTAGATCATCTTCTAAATCATATACTCTCCCACTGATTTCTTGAACCACAAATTCACTTTCAAGAAAATCACCATATCTTGCAACAAACACTTTGTTCTCAGGTGGGTAGTAAAAGTAGTAGCCCATAGTTTCCTTAGGGTATCCTATGAAAATGCATTTTACAGATCTTTGTTGGAGTTTATCTTGTGAGTCACGTTTAACATACGCCTCACAACCCCAGACCTTTAAATAAGACAAGTTCGGAGCTTTTCCAGTCCATATCTCATATGGTGTCTTATCAACCTTCTTGGTGGGAACCATATTCAAAATACGAACAGCAGATTCAAGAGCATAATCCCAAAAAGACAAAGGAAGGTTAGTAAGATTATACATTGATCGAACCATGTCCAACAATGTACGATTCCTTCTCTCAGATACACCATTCTGTTGTGGAGTATATGGAGATGTGAGATTCTGGACAATTCCATTCTCAGTTAAGAAATCTTTAAAATCTTGACTAAGGTATTCACCACCTCGATCAGAACGAAGAGCTTTAATCTTCTTTCCCAATTGCAATTCTACTTCTGCTTTGAAAACTTTAAATGTTTCAAACACCTCATGTTTATGCTTAAGTAAATAAACATAACCATAACGGCTGAAATCATCCGTAAAAGTTAAGAAGTAGACAGCACCTCTCCTTGACACATGTCTAAGTGGTCCACACACATCCGTGTGTATTAAACCAAGTAGATCCGAAGCTCTTTCCATATTACTATGAAAAGGTTTCTTCGTCATCTTCCCAGAAATACAAGATTCGCATTTATCAAATGACTCATCATTGATATTATTCAAAAGCCCTTCACGTTGCAGCTTTTGCATGCGAGTCTTGCCTATATGGGCAAGTCTACAGTGCCAAAGGTAAGACGAATTCAAGTCATACTTCATTCTCTTACTTATGCTGTACATCGAATTATTATTATTGTTGGAAGTCACACAATTATTCATATCAATTTCAAACACACCATTCACAGCAACAGCATTAAAATAAAATACACCATTTAAAGAAACAGAAATTTTATTGCCATCAATAGTATGAGAAAAACCAAGATCCAACAAACATGAAAAGGAAACAACACCTCTAATTATAGAAGGTGCATAATGACAATTGTTTAAACAAAGTACTAAACCCGAAGGTAAAACTAAATCAAACATTCCTATGGCTTCAACCGCTGCTTGTGCTCCATTGCCCACATGCAGAAATTGCTCCCCATAAGCTAGTCTCCTTTCCTCTCTAAACCCCTGTAGTGTATTACAAATATTAATACCACATCCAGTATCATATACCCAGGAATTTATTTTACGAGATAAAGTAAATAATTCAATGACAAATAAGTTACCTGAAGTGCTGGCGCCCATGTGCCCAGTCTTCTTAACCTTATTGTTTCGCAAGTCATCGAGATAAAGAGGACAATTCCTCTTCCAATGGCCCATCACCTTGCAGTAATGGCATCCTTGATCCTTCTTTGGATTATTCTTGATAGGAGGGTTCTTCTTAGGTTGAGGTGGTTGATAAGCCATAACCTGCTTATTCTTATCAGCCTTCTTCTTTCCTTTACCCTTCTTCTTGTTCGCATTTGGCTTGTTAATTCTACCCCCTTGTATTGCTAGTACTTGGGGCGTAGGAGCCTTTTGTGGTGTACCTTTCTCATAATCAATGAGCAGTGCGTGCAATTCACTTACAGTCTTCCCCACGCAATGCATATTGAAGTTCCTCACAAAACCACTAAATTCCTTATCAAGGGATCTATTGATTAAGTGCACAGCCATATCATTGTCATAGGGTTTCCCAAGTGTTTGTAGTTGATCCATGTAACTTTTCATTTTCAACACATGAGCACTCACAGGTTCACCAGGACCTTGCTTACAACCATGTAGAGCTTCCATCAAATCGTAAATCTCTACATTTGATGGTTTCTCATAAAGTTTCTTGAGTTCATCAATCATGTCCTTGGGAAAATACTCCTCAAACTGTCTTTGAAGAGCTGTGGACATTCCCCCTAACATCATTGCGGCCACATCAATATGTTCCTTGGTATCAAGATTCCATTTGGCTTTAGCAGCTTCAGTAGCTGCCTCGCCTTCAGGTTCAGCAGGGCAAGGCGTTTTCAAGATTTCGAGTTGACCAGTCACTCGCAGGACAATCCTTAGTGAACGGTACCAATCATTGAAATTTTCCGAGCCAGTCAATTTTTCTCGTTCAAAGTAAGTTTTGAACACAGAACGTAAGTTGGTGTTATCAGTTTGAGCCATTTCTACAGATAAAGAAAGTTCAAAACATTAGTATTTTCGATAATACAAATTTTCAAGAAAATTAAAATACCCAAGGAAAATAAATCCATATAATAATCTTGAAAACTAGGATCCTCCATAAACATAGTTCCATTACATTCAGTTGATCTGCTAGTAATGAAAGTATAATATGAGGTAACTTGTCGTACAAGTAATTGGCATAACATTTGTCCAATTCCTAGATTTATGGGATTTACAATCACAAAACATTTGTATTGTAAGCATGTTTAGTCCCCATCTTAATGCCTTGAGTCCAAGTCTCACTTCCTACTCAATTTAAGTCGTCTAACTTAAAAACCGTAAATTCACAAATCCATTACATCAGTTGATCTGCTAGCAATGAATTTATGAAGTTTACCTCTCCATTGCAATCTCGCCAAGTCTCACTATGACGTAAATTACAACTTCAAGTGTTCTTAATTAGATGGCATTCAACTTAATTTATAAGGGTATAACTATTTTGATGTGATCAAAATAATGTATGAAGAAGCATGCATACAACTTCATAACATTGGTTTTACAAAACATTTTTATTACCAATTCGCTAAGAGTAAAATAGCAAAGTTTTGATTGAGGTATCGGGTTCACCAATTAAAGAATAACCATCAATTATCGTCCACTATATCGTACTTTTGCATACGCCCGAAGGCATAGTGTTTCGGATAATCATTGTGGAATTGTGGATTATTCACCCTTAAGATGACAATGTACATGTAATGGTTGTTCGGTAAGTCTAATTTACACACAAACGAGCGTTAAGACATGAATGTTGTCTATCTAAGGCCACAATTTAATGCGATGCCATCCTTATACCCATCTTATAGTGTATAAACTTCGGTCGAGCCTATTTAACCATTACGTACAAAAACATCAATCAACCAATCCTTTGAAATTTTAACTCTTAAAAACCAAAACAATTTCGCCATTATTTAGTCCATATTATTTTTCTATTCAAAAAAAAATTACCCTTTTCGTTTAAATAAACATGTCTAACACAATAAATAAACAAAACAAGTAATTTGCAATAAAAAATAAAACAACTAAATAAACACATATACATAATCATAACAATTAAATATGTATAAAACATGTAGCCACATGCAAATCTTATTAAAAAAATCCTATTAATAATCAAATCTAGGCGTATAACGTATTAATTCAATTAGGGCTTTCTTTTTCTTAGAAAAAGAGCCACATACATCGATAAATCGATTGCGTAAGCCAAAATTAAATAAATACCACATAGCACATAATTGATTACTTAATATTGGAGTCTTCCCCAATTCGACATCTATAATAAATTTACATGTTTTAATATAACTTAACCATTAATATATATAAGCAATTTAAACAATTTAAATAACACAATAAAAATCCATGCAAACATGCACTTTTCATGGATTTATCTTAACAATTAACATATTGCACCAAGATCGTTTACTAAAACGCATAAACAATTACATGACATCTTAGGGTTTCTAGTCAATATTAAAAAAAATAAAATCAAAACCCTAAAAACCCCTTAAGGGTCAATCGACCCATAATTAGGGTTAGGGAAAAAAAACACATAAACCCTAAAAAAAAACATGTAACTATACGAATCAAATCCAATTTTATGCGTTGCGATAATTAATTACACATTATAACGGCTCTAGATGCCACTGTTGGAATTATTATATCATGACAATCATATTAATAAACCAAGAACATCAAAGTGAGCATAAGCGGAAGCAATTATAATAGATCGAATAACATGTAATTAATTAATCTTTAATTTAAATAGTAAACATACCGTAGTGATTCTAGCCCGAACAAGAATCAATGCAATCTTCCGGAACCAATGAACCCTAATTAGGGTTTATAAGGATTATATGAATTACCCCTTACCTTTTTGTAATTCAATCCAAGAATCAAACAATAGTGTGTTTGATTCACGTTCTTGTACACACGTACTAATTCAAGGAAAAGATTATGCAAGTAAATTCAACAAAACTATTTTGGAAGCAAGAAAAATCGAAACCCTAAGGGTGTTCGGTTTTGGTTCGACCAAGGGAGAAGAAAAGGAGAGAAAACCCAATTTGTGTGTGTACAAGTTATGAGAAAACTCTTAACCTTGGGTTTGCTTATATACTAGAGATTACTTGGAGCTCAAGACACAAAGGAGGTGGGTGCCTCCTTTGGGCCGATCGGTTGGATATCCCACAAGGGGATCCGGAACCTTCTTTTGTTTCCAAGTATTGCCTAGCAATTAGTTTCCTAATCTTCGTTTAATAATTAATTAGTCATTAATCAATAATACTAATTATTATTTAATTGTTTTGTATTTAATAATTAATTATAACATTTATAAATAATTATTACATTTCCTCTTCATACGTATTGTGTGCAATCCCGTGATCTCAAGTTCGATCCTAACACACGACTATTATTATTTTGTCTATAAAACCAACAATTATGAGGTTGCTGCCTTTATACTGGGAACTTTGGCAATTCAGACAAATATTCATTATACAAATCAAACTACTATTTTCAATATGGGCTAATCGCATGCCTTAAATCATAAACTAATGATTTCATGTAATTTGGTTATTAATCGGAAACGAACAAATCCCAAATCAAGTGAAAATATAGAAAATCGGAAGTGAGGAGCCAGAGCAAGGATATTTGGTCTCAAAGTTGCGCCAAGCTTCCGTTGTCCTATAAAATTTAGTCGCCGATGCTTGTTATTTCCACATAAAAATATCAGTTTTGAAGTCCTTGTTTCGTGAATAATGGATCTCACAATCTTGAATCTCTTCTCATCCTATGTATCAGTATCAATATGAATCTTATTATAAAATTCCGTGAGACAAAACAAACTTAATACATTATTGTATAAACAAACGACACCTTAATCACAGTGCATATGTTAATTTAGGACCACTACCACATGTGTTTGGAGCCATTCAACTAAGAGAACTCAAGTCCAAATTTAACCCCATTCGATATCATCTAAGGTTAAAAAAAAAAAAAAAAAAAAAAAAAAAAAAAAAAAAAAAAAAAAAACTCTTTAACTTAGATGAACCATTCTGCAACTGTAACTCAATGGTTGGGAACTATAGATTATAGGTCTAAATACTCATATGTCTCTTTAATCATGAAATTACACGATTTACTTCTTTCTTTAGTATTCATCGTAAAACTGGTCGGTGGGAGCAAGAAAGAGTCGCGTTTTCTTTCCTATGCGACATACAGTTTTCCTTAAAGCTTTCTACCAAAAAGTGATGACCTTTGTATGCCATTTTTACCATATACTTTACAAGGGGTACTCTTGAGAATTAAAGTGACATTTCTATTAGTTTCTAGATAGCTGCAACACATTTTAGATTACTTTTGAAGATTGAAATTGAAGTATCAAATACAATGATTCAAACAGCTAATTGGCATATGTTATAATTACTTTTTGATGTAAGGTTTGTAATTAGATGTAGAATATGGATGGAATTTGTCAGTTTTTGTTGTTTACAATAGGGGGTTGTCATTAAGCCACTAAGGGTATATAATATCAGGAGTTTTAACACTTGTTTCAGCATTATGTTAATATTTGTCATTCTTTTTGGGGGCTTGTTGGGTTTTATCAACTGGATTCTTCCATTAAATTAACTTATAATAAACCACTTTGAATCAAAACCTTTTGGCTTTTAACTGCTATCTACTTTGCAAATTCCGATTTTGCCCAATTAGCTAATTTAAACATTCACATGTTGTTTTTAACACGAGATGTACAAATCAGTGAGCATTGTTCATTATCAATGTTTTACAAAAAGACTGTTTACTTATTTAGACAAATGTTATAAAATTGTCATATAGAATTCAAAGTATGATATAATATAAAAAAAATAAAATAAAAAATAGTAATAATAAAAAAAAATAAAAAATAACTACGCAACAAAGCAAAAAGTAACAATTTACTTACATTTCATAACTTTTGCCTCTTAAAATATGGATAAATAAAGATGTAAAAGAGCAAAAACGAACTTTTTTTATTACACGTCAAAAATCATGTGTTCATGCATTATAAAGATTCTTTGGTATCTATATTTTCTAATGTTGTAACATGGAAGGAAGAGCTTTCAATAATACTAAAACTCGAATGAGATAACCCCAAAAAGGTATACTGGATTAAAAGATTCCAGGTATCTCTCATATACAAACATTCTCATATTCATCATTAAGATCAAATCATCAGCATTGAAAAATTAAGTATGCCTTCCAAAGGAGATGAGGATGATTGCAACAAAACCTTAGGTAATAAACCAAGAAAGTTTCTTGGAGTAAGACAAAGGCCATCAGGAAGATGGGTATCCGAGATCAAAGACTCTACACTAAACCTAAGGCTATGGCTAGGCACATATGATACACCCGAAGAAGCAGCCATGGCTTATGATAGTGTTGCACGCATTTTACGCGGGAGGAATGCAAAGACAAATTTCAAGTACGAGTGTCTCATTGCTACTCATGAAGAGATCTCCAATTTACTATGCAGAAACCCTAAACTCTTTCATTTTCTCAAATATGCCATCGTGAAAGCCATTTCATCAACATCATCAAGGAAAAGTGATGTAGTAACTAATATTCCACAAGTTGAAAAACCCCTTGCTTGTTCTTGGGCTTCATGTGATGATGGATTTATTTCTTTTGATTCTCAAGATGTCGGAGAGAGTTTACCGAGGCTCAGTTCATCAACTAGAAATTCTAAGGTTTATTCTTCCGTTTACGTAGCTCCCTCTTTCAATGTAACTAAAGAATAGCTTGTTGATGGTGTTGATTTCAACTTTTCTGAATTTATGTTGCTGATCAATTAGGTTTGCCAAAAAATTTTATCTTAACTATTTTCATCTTGTTAATGTACTAGTATCAAATTTGTTTTAAAGACATCATTACTTTGTTGCATTATGTAAATGACATTTGTCTATCAGTATGGTTTATGCTTTGTTGTATGTAGTGTTTTTTTAACGGCTTTGTTGTGTTTAGCGTATCTAACTGTGTACATACATACGTACACAGGTAGACATAATAAGTCTTATGTGCATATAAGATTTAACACAGTACAGGTTCTGGTGAGTGATAGACTCGTGCATTACTGCGGTCATCGATTCTAAATGTGTTGGGACAAGCATTTCCATCAAGTGATTAAGTAAATAGTGTTGGGATCAGCATGACGCGGTGAATATATATGTACCCGGGCCTTGTACACACCGCCCGTCACACCCTGCAGGGAATAGGTTTCGCCCGAAGCATCGGACCAATGATCACCCATGACTTCTGGGTACCACTAGTGCCACAAAGGCTTTTGGTGGTCTTATTGGCGCATACCATGGTGGGGTCTTCGACTGGGCTGAAGTCGTAACAAGGTAGCCGTAGGAGAACCTGTGGCTGGATTGAATCATTAGCGATGGAAATTCCCTTCAAGGTGCTTACTTCCACTGGTGGCGGGTGGGCGTAAATAGAAGTGGAGTAAATCTAGTTAACACAAGAACTCGTCACACGTCTAAAGAAGAAAAAAATTCTAATTAAGATCTTAAAAGCCCTGAGTTATGAGTTACAAATTAGTTTTAACCATATGGTTTGATGTTCATTTTAATTCATGATGTTAAGATCTCTGGTGTCTATGTCAAAAACATCTATGTATATTGTTAGCGTTAAGTTTAGAATTGACACGATACAAAATGATTGATATATTGTATCCGAAAAGGTCACATGCTTTTAACTTTTAAATGAAGGTTCATATAAATATCAAAATGGCTCATGTGTTTGATCAGACATGATTTTAGATGCTGTGATGAATTCAGGAATTCAAAGAAGTTTTAACCATGTGATTGATCAGACATTTTTTTTTTTTTTTTTTTTTTTTTTTTTTTTTTTTTTTTTTTTACATATTTAGGCCTTCCGATAGGTTCGAGTATGAACTACACAGTTAACTGGCAAAAGGTGATCGATAATTTCAAAGCTAGATTATCGACATGGAAGGCAAATTTATTATCCATTGGTGGTAGGTTAACGCTGATAAAGGCGGTTTTGGGAAGCGTGAGTATTTATTATATGTCGATATTTAAATATCCAGAAACAGTTCTTCATGTGATTGAAAGATTACGAGCATGTTTTTTCTGGGGTGGGTACCAAAAGTCGAAAAAAATGTCTTGGATCAAATGGGAAAACATTTTGGCATCTTTCGAAAAAGGTAGTTTAGGGGTTGGAAGCATAAAAGCATTTAATCTTGCGTTATTACAAAAATGGCGTTGGAGGTTCGTTACTCAGCCGGAGATGTTATGGGTTAAGTTATTAAAAGCTATTCATGGTAAGGAAGCAGGTTTAGATTTCAAAGGGTGTGGTTCCAATGGGGTTTGGGCAAAGATTGTTGGCTCATTTAATACTTTACATTCTAGCGGGATTGTTACAAAAGGTACTTTAAAATGTAAAGTAGGAGATGGATCCTCTGTGCGCTTTTGGAAGGATACGTGGCTCGGGGATGATCCACTTTCTACTCGGTATAACAGATTGTTTAGACTTGACTCGAATGAAGAATGTCTTGTAAATGAACGTTTCGTTAATGGCAACTGGTCGTGGTGTTGGAATCGTCCTGTAGACTCTGGACATACAGGATCATCGTTGATTCAATTAAAGAATTAAGTGTCTCAGCTTTCATCTCTTTCAGGTATAGATTCGGCAATGGTTGATCGGTAATGATAGCACTTTAACCGTCTCGAAGACTCGGAAGCATATTGATGATATTATTCTCCCTTCATTGCAAGTTAGTACGAGATGGTGTAAAGCTCTTCCTCGGAAAGTCAATATATTTTTGTGGCGTTTAAGATTGGATCGATTACCACATCGTTTGAACTTATCTCGAAGAGGCATCGATATTAACTCAATCTTGTGCTCAGTGTGTAATAAAGGTATGGAATCAAATGAGCATCTGTTTTGCTCTTGCGAAGTTGCATTTAATGTTTGGAGTTTAATCCGGTCGTGGTGTGATGCCCAATTACCGGTCTTTAATTCAGTTCTAGAGGGGATCGAGTGGATAGATGCTATGATGAAGTCAAATGTTCTCAAAGAAAGGATGTTCGTGATCGCTACTACTACTTGGTGGATGCTTTGGAAATTTCGAAATAATATCACTTTCAATATTCATTCTATGAGAAAAAGTGATATTTTTTATCTATTCGTCTTTTTTCTTTTTATTGGTTAAAATATAGGCAATCTAATGTCTCATGTTAAAATGATTGGTTGAAAAACCCTTTGTAAATTTCTAACTTCTTGCTATATTTTTTTTCTTTTATATAATTTCCTTTTGCTGTTTAAAAAAAAATAAATAAATAATAAAAAAAAATAAAAAATATGAATGAAATTTGTTTTGTCTTTCTTAACTTTGGCAAAAAAAACAAAAACATTTTGAAATTGGAATTTTTCAATACTATATTTCTATGTTGTGCTAATACCAAATTAAAGCATCATACTTGTAAAAAAAAAGCTCTTTTAAATAGTGAACTTTTTTTTTTTCTCATTGGTGTACTAAACTTGCATTTTATTGCCAAAAATACGTACTTTGTACTATTTTATGACCTTTTTATGACATTTTTGTCTCTGACTTTTTAATAACTTGAGAGGCAAAAATGTCCAAAGTACGTATTTTTTGCAATAAAATGCAAGTTTAGTACACCAATGAGGGGAAAAAAATTCCATACTCAAAAGAGTTTTTTTTTACAAGTATGATGCTTTAATTAGGTATTACCCCTTCTATTTATTTAGGGACTAGATCTATAACATTGACTAAAAGACGAACAAAAAAAATCTCTTTTTTATGCCGGGGGGGGGGGGGGGGGGGGTGGTGGTGGAGGATACATTATAAAAAAATCTCTTTTTTATGCCATTTTATGAGGGAGGGAAAAACATTCTCCTTGTGGCTCTCATTCAGCTTCCATAACATATATATGCATGCAAACAAGAGGCCAAAATCAATATTTGAAGGCCACAAATCTTCATCACCACAACACAACCACCATCACAATGGCGAGAGTACTGGCCATCCAACAACGTAAACAACTACTTGAAATCTTTAAACAATTTGACATGGACTCAGATGGGTCCTTAACATATCTTGAGCTAGCAGCCCTCCTTCGCTCTATAGGCCTTAATCTCTCGGGCGACCAAATCTATACGGTCTTTAATAAAATGGATTCTGATGGAAATGGGAAGGTTCAATTTGAAGAATTTGTTGATGCAATGACGATTGATGTGAAGACAGAAGAGATTGTCATCGATCAGAGACAACTTCTTGAAGCTTTTCGCTCATTTGATAGAGAGGGAAATGGATTCATCACACCCACACAACTAGCTATATCAATGGCTAAGATGGGTTATCCGTTGACAT